>JBBPCX010000035.1:2847762-2878510 GCA_037974365.1 Hydrocynus forskahlii | reverse complement strand
TGTGTGTGTGTGTATGTGTGTGTGTGTGTGTGTGTGTGTGTGTGTGTGCAGGCTAAGTTTAATAGACATATAATAACAAGTGCGTGCTGTCCACCAAATATCCTTATTACCCTACAGGTAAGCTTAACATTATGCTTATTGTGCTCTGCAGCTTTAGAATATCCATTCAGATGTCTTACGGTTAATACAGCAATATTAAAACTTATCATGGCAACTCATTTGTTCAAGTGGACAGTCTTTTCCCACACACACACAAAGCTCGGTGGTCCAGTGAGATTTCCCAGCACTTGGCCTCCTGCTTATTATTAAATCAAAGTGGCGGAGGTGAGCAGAGCGGGGAGGCTTTGGGTTGCAGTCTAACTGTGTAAGGCATGAAAGTGTCAGTCGTACACACAGCACAGGGGGACAGTGTGAGGGAGGAGGGCGGGTGAAACGTGAGGAAGCGAACCACTGGAGATGTCCATCAGACGTGGGCGAGGCACACAGAGTCTGGGGCTCGAACCTGCAGAGTAAATGACTTCCTTCTGCTCTCTCTAATATGGAGGATCATATTGCGGCAGGATGAGAGGAGACACGAGGAAAGGAGAGGAAAGGAAGGGAAAGGAAAGGAAAGGAAAGGACAGGATAGGAAAGGAAAGGGAAGGAAGGGATAGGAAAGGAAAGGAAAGATGAAAGAGGAAAATGAGAAAAAAGGAAGGAAATAGGAAAGGAAAGGAAATGATAGGATAGGAAGGGAAGGGAAAGGAAAGGAAAGGATAGGATAGGAAGGGAAGGGAAAGGAAAGGAAAGGATAGGAAAGGAAAGGATACGAAAGGAAAGGAAAGAAAAGGAAAGGAAAGGAAAGGAAAGGGAAGGAAAGATTAAAGAGGAAAATGAGAGAAAAGGAAGGAAATAGGAAAGGAAAGGAAATGAAAGGCTAGGATAGGATAGGGTAGGATAGGAAAGGAAAGGAAAGGATAGGGAAGGAAAGGAATGGAATGGAATGGAATGGAATGGAAAGGAAAGGTTAGGAAAGGAAAGGAAAGAAAAGGAAAGGGAAGGAAAGATGAAATAGGAAAATGAGAGAAAAGGGAGGAAATAGGAAAGAGGAGAGAAAGGAAAGGAAATGAAAGATTCAATAGAAAAGAGCAGAGTGGAAAGGAAAAAGGAAAGGAAAGACAATAGAGAAGAGAGAAGAGAAGAAAGGAAAGATGAAAGAGAAAGGAGGAAAAAGGAAATAAGAAAGAGGAGAAAGGAAAGGAAAGGAAAGGTCAGGACAGACACAGGAAAGGAGAGGACAGGACAGGTAATGTTATTTCTTTCAACACACAGTGAGGCTTACTCCCACCCATGGAGAGAGAGAGAGAGAGAGAGAGAGAGAGAGAGAGAGAGAGAGAGAGAGAGAGAGAGAGAGAGAATGTGGAAAATGAGAGGGCGTTGGGGAGGGGAGAATGAATCTGCTCGCCTTTGTTAGAATGATTATATGATTGTGTCTCCACACATGTTCCGTGTTGTCATATTCAAATGTATTCATAAAAAGACAGTACAGTTTGACAAAACAACCATTATGTATGCTTACTGAACTTAAAGTGAATTTTTTGTTTCTCCTGCATATCGTCTCGCTTTGATCTGCAGCTTTCACTCATGTCAAGTTTTTGCCGCGGATTCAATTCAGCCTTTAAATTATTCCCTTAAATTTGAATACACAGTGAGACATATCTCTTTGTTCCTGTCTACGCTCCATTAGACGCAAGGGAAAATAAGCATAAACACTGGCTGGGGCCTTGCCAATCAATAAAAGCCAGGCGGGGCAAGTGCATAAGCTGAAATCAGGCTGATTCCTGAGGCACGGATGTCAGACCTGTGGCCCCAAATAATGACCCTTTGATTCAGAGCATTTATTTGGTCATAGAAGAGAACAGTGAAGCAGAAAACATGGGAGCTGTCTTAGAACCAAAGAGGACACTCAGTGACCACATTACAAAACTGGCATTATCTCTCCATTCAATGGCCATTTAATTACAAACACTTTCTATTTCCACTCTGGCCACTTTATTAGAAACCCCTACCTTATACGTCAACTCCCTGGCCAATATATTAGAAACACTCACCTTATACTTCAGTTGACCAGCCACTGTATAAGGAACACATACTTTATACTTTTACTTATTGGCAACTTTACATCACACACTGGCCATTAAATTACAAACAATTACAAACACCTACTTTATGCTTCTACTCTGGCCACTTAGAAACACCTGCCTTACATGTCCACTCTCTGGCCACTTTATTAGAAACACCTACCTTATACATCCATCCACAGGCCACTTTATTAGAAACACCTACCTTATACATCCATCCACAGGCCACTTTATTAGAAACACCTACCTTATATGTTTCACTCCCTGTCCACTTTATTAGAAACCCCTGCCATATACATCCACTCCCTGTCCCCTTCATAGAAACCCCTACCTTATAGGAGTTCCTTTATACCTTCATGCCACCAAATAAGAAACACTTTGGATTTCCACTTATTGGCCACATTATCTCCACACTAATTGGTCATTTAATTACAAACAGCTACTTTATACTTCCATTCCGTTCACTATATTAGAACTCCTGACCTCTTACGTCCGCTCACGGGCTGCTATATAAGGAGCACATACTTTATACCTCCACTGATTGACCATTTTAACAGAAACACCTACCTTACACTTCCAATCAGTGACTACTAAATAAGGAACCCATACATGATACTTTCACTGATTGGCCACTTTAACAGAAACTCCTACCTTATCCCTTCACTCACAGGCCACTAAATTAAAAACATCTATTTTGTGCTTCCACTTACGGCCCACTATATTAGAAACACCTGCTTCATACTTCCATTCATCCACCACTATATTAGAAACATCAAGGCTGGGTTTCTATTCATTACCCACTAAATTAAAAACACCTGTTTTATACCTCCACTCACTGGCCATTACATTACACTACACTGACCAATCATTAGCTAGAGGTTGGCTAAAAAGTCTCAGATAAAGAGATGAAGCACATAGCGAGTGTGTATTCATAGCATGCACTGACCTTGCATATGCATTTGTGCAATTAACCCCACAGATGTCAAATGAGAGACATTAGTAAAGGACAAAAAGGTAATATGCTTAAATAGAAATGTTAGTTCATATCTCACAGTCTACATACATTTGCTTTGTTCTTGATATTATTTTATAGAAAAATAATAGCATGTTTTAATAATTCATTAAATAATATAACATTCTAACAGCAGAACACAATTCCTCTAAGAGCTGATCCAGTGTAAATACCTTCAGTGATGACTCTTAACGCTGGTTCACATGGGGGCATGCTGAGAAAAACACTGTAGCTTTTAAACAGAGGGGATACAGTTGGTTCAGAACTATGTGTTTGAATCACTTGTGTTGAGTGTTCAGAGCCTTTATATTGTCATACTGAGAACACGTGACGTCTCTGGTTTTAATCATGGTGATGCGAAGATGAAAAACACCACAGTGGAAGTTTAAAGAACTAAGGCACTGCTTGAAAATGCAATCAATTATTCATAAAAGCCACAACAGCAGCACCTTCTCTGCATTCAAATATTTATTCAGGAGCATTGGGATGAGTGTCTAAGATACACATAAATGCCTCCTACCTATTATTATTATTATTATTAGTAGTAGTAGTAGTAGTAGTAGTAGTAGTAGTATATTTCATTATTTTAAGTCATTTTTTTAAAAAAATTTTATCGCCGCCCTCTGCAGAACAGTTACATTTCTTGTCATCTTAAGGAATAAAAGGAGATGCATTCTGAGGGCCATCAGCACAAGCAGATTAAAAAAGGAGAGAAAGGAAACTGAGCTGATGTGCAAGAGATAATATGAGCGATTTACTCTGCGTGAAAATGCATTCAAAACCTTGATGCCTTGGTGATTCTGCTTCTTTAAACTGCCCCGATTCAGGTTCTAAATACACAGAACAGGCCTTCTACTCAAACCCAGTGGATCTGTATTATGCGGTGACTCAGACAGCTGAAGGAGAATAAACAGCGCTCTCCCACCGCAGGCCCGGCTGAACAGAGTGCAGTTTAATATCAACCTCACGTCTGAGTTGCATAAGCACTTCAGGTCCGCATTAAGCATCTTGGGTGCGCTTCTGAACCTTACATAGCTATCGACAGTCGGAGGATGACTATTCTCGCCTTTTTGGAGAACTGAAGAGTGGTTACATTATGATGCACAGGCAGGATGCCCTTAAGTCCTTGTGCGCTAATAACATTTTATAGCTTAAACATGGAGCGGTGAAGTTTTTAACAGCTATAAAGGAAATAAACTTTTACTTTGTAAGCTGTCGCTGAGCATTAATTAACCATTTAACATTAGCCACTGGCCAGGTCATGTTTTGTCCATGTTTGTGAAATATGGCATGGATGGTGTTGTAGCTATTTATTGTAGCTCAGGAACAGTCAGCATCAAGATGTAAACTCATAGCGGCAGCTGGTGGCCTCACAGAAAGTTGTGAGTTCGCATCCCAAGACCGCTAATGACACTTCTGAGGTACTGTCCCCACACGCTGCTCCCTGGCCACTGTATTCCTAGCTGCCCGCTGCTTCACTTGGTGAATTTCATACTGTTCACTCTGTGTGGTGTGTTCACGTATGACAGAATTTACACTTGCACCCTACTCAGCAAATATAGGTAACGTTTGTAATGTGGTCATTTTGGTAATGCATGAACACCATAACACACAATGTGAACAGTGTGAGATTCATCTTTGCATTTAACCCATTCACCAAGTGAAGCAGTGGGTAGCCAGCGACGCAGCCCCACGGAGCAGTGTGAGGGGATGGTATCTTGCTCAAGGGTACCTCAGTGGTGCCTTAATAGTCCTGGGATTCGAACCCACAACCTTCCGATCGCACGGGCAACTCCCTAACCACCAGAACACCAGCTATTAACACATGCATACGAAATATGAACTGGACTTTCAAAAACCTGAACTCTGTCTAATCTAAAAATCAGAAATAAGAATTGCTTCCACAGAAGATTCTTTTATGAACCAAAGGTGTCCTTCTATGCCATTTCTTCAGTAAAAAGCTTTACTTTTAAGATTGTAACTCTTGTAACATACAAAAACAAAAAGAAAAACTCTTCTCTGCTTGTCTGAAAGCATGCAGACAAGCAGCAGCTGGCCAAGACGCAGTCAGACAGTGGCTCCAACCAAGCTTGCTAGCCATGTAATTATTAATATTGTGGAGGAGCTGCTGGAGCAGTAGGGTTCCGCTCCTCGCTAAGACCTCCCTGGGGAAGCGGAGGTGCAGTCACCGTGGGGGCAGCATCTGCATAGCTAAGAATGGAGGCCAGCCGAGTTAATACTTTTCTTCTCTCAGACTCTTACTGATTCTATCTCTCATTCTGTTTCTCTTAATGTCTCTCCTCTCACTCTGTCTCTGGTGGCTGACTCTGTTTCACCTTTTGATGAACAGACCCGCTGGCTTGGCCCATATTGATCAGAGAGGCATTGGTGACAAAATAAAAGAAGTCATTGGGTCGGGGCAGGGGACCAAGATGCAATAATCCAATTGCTCCGAGATGCAGACTGCCATTACTGAGGCATTAGTGTGAAAAAGACCTAACTTTGAGGCCGTTTCATTTAAACATACTCAGTAAGAAAGGAGGAGCTGAACTACCACTCTCAAGTTTGGAATCACCGTTCAAAATGAGTTCCCACCACCCCAGTTAGTTAAAATAAAATCTTATTAAATTAACCCTTAGATCTCAGAGTGTACTAGTAAAGTCTGATTTTGACAACTAAAAACAGTGTAAAACAGTCGAAAGCCAGTACTTGTTCTCCTACACGCTCATCGTTTGCTGCTCTTTCACTCGGCGCATCACCACCTGGCCACTCTCTGGACCCCTCTGCCGGTTTTCCACACCCACTTGCGGGCGGAGACTGACCTGAAAGTTCTCCCGGATTCAAAGATCTTGTATTTTTTTCCGTTTGTTGCTAAAACCTAAAATAAAAGAAATCTGGGCATTATTGTCCTTTATGTGTGCCTCTATTTTTCCACGACATAGGAACACCAAACAAAGCTCAGCATGATGTGTGACACCTTAAGCATCAACAAAAACTGGAGGAACTTCCATATAAGGAGTTGTTTGGCCATATGACAACGATTTACCACTGAGGCGTTTGTGTCCTAAGAGTTAAATAAACCCTATTGGAAGCCTTTTGCCTCTCTCCATTTCCCTCTCTCGCTCTTTCTCTCTCTCTCCCTCTCTCTCCTCCTTTGAGATGACTCAAGAGGAACAGGGACACATGAGCAGCATCTCCTGCTGGCTCTAATTGCAATCAATTAAGGAGCTTCAGAGGCGTGGAATATGAGCCGTGAGACGGGACGTCCGCCGAGGAGGGCAGAGCCGGACGGAGGTGAGGAGGCTGCAGAGCATTGATTAAAATCGATATCCCACTGCTGGAGCAGTCCCACACAATCAGGCCTGACCTTGGTCCCAAAATTTTAGCCTGTGAAAAAGTAATGGAGCATCTGGCCTATGGAGGGATAGGTAAACGGCAGAACTGGCAGAGGGGGAGATAAAGAAAGAGAAAGTACCCATTTTACACCCAAAGCAACGCCTGGCGCGTATTTTATTATTTAAATTCTGCTCCCATTGTTATTCGCCTCCAGTTCCCTAGCTAGCTGTTGCGCTAGTCTCCTCCTGACAGCTTGGCAATCAGAGTGTAAAAATTGGTACCATTTTCTTGCCTATTCCCAGTGTGACCGTGGCTGGCGTAAACATAGGTCATAGAATAATAAACAGGCTGTCACTCCGAATGGGTCACAAAGTCTGGCTAACTGATGCACTACTTTCCCTTATCTGCTGAAGGGAAAAAAACAGACATTGTGAACAGCACAACTTCCATGTTTTATTTTATCATTATGTGGGGATGAGTTCACCAGACAGTCGCTCTGGGTTATCACTGCACCACTGCATCCTGTACACTCTTAAAAAGGAAGGTGTCAGAAAGGGTACTGTGGAGCGATGCCATGGAAGAACCCTTTATGGTTCCACAAAGAACTTGTTTGAATATGATGTATGTGTACAGAACCTGTAAAATGATCTCCACATACTGTAAGCATGCCTACACCCTAAAAAAGGGGGTTAGGGTGATCTTTATATAAAACTCACAACAAATCTGGTTCAGAATCTGGTCGGACGTTCGATTGGTTCTTTGCACTGTCAAAATGTTCTTCGTCTTCATGGAGAAACTGTTATATAAGGTTATATGAAGCACATCAAAAGGGTTCTACGCCATAGTAATTAGTCCTTAGCCCTCCTTAGATGTCCATTGATGCCATGTTAGAGCCAGTTTGAAAAGATGTGGTGGTCCTTCATGTGTCTTGGAGGAAGCACCAGCTTGTTAGTATTATGGAATTGGCGGAGAGCTAGTTAATGGTGGGTAATTGGCCATTACTCAAGTTACTCCATGTGAAGGGCCAGTTAGGAACTCTCAGTATAAGGTAAATGGCATGTAAAGTACTCAGCTGTGTCTTACAGTCTTATTGGACTTTTGAGCTGATAGTGCTTACTTATTTTAAAAGAAAGCCTTTTCAAATGCATTACTGTGTTATTACACCAGCATAAGGCAGTCAGACTGCCAGGCCCACCTCGGTGAATATTTTGCAACGATTAACAGTTTGCGAAGCAGACTCAAAGCCACAGCAATTAAGGAGGCTGGGTCGTTTTAAATGGAGGTTAACGACATGGGTCTCAGGGCTAGCCCCTCACAAAAGAGAATTAGGCCACCATTGTGGTAATTTTGTCAGAGTTGTGAATAGAGCGCTCCTCCTTTCAGCTAAAAGGATCAAATCCTTTTTGTATGTTTCATTTTCTGGATTCATGCACAGTCAAAGGTCTCTTTAACATCATTAAGCTACTCACACCTGTGTATTCACCCCTGATCCCATCGTGCTGGCCTTATACGTTTCTTCAGAGCAAAATGAAAATGTGCTAAACTAAAAATATCAGGGCTCCTTTGCGGGACGTAATGTCACCCAAAGCAATAGCTCTGATGACATGACTCAGCAGAAAGAGTGTGTATCATTTTTATAGCATTCTTCTAGCAGCTCTTAGCATTTACATATTAGCATGTACACATATGTACACAGACTGATACACTGTAGTGTTTAGTCCACCAAAGATAATCCAGTTCTCTGAGACAGATGCTGCCTTCTGTTGACCTATGTCAATCTGCTATGAACTTGAAACCAAAGAGAGACATTTTTGTGAGTGTGTGTGTGTGTGTGTGAGAGAGAGATGGACTATAAAGCCTTTTGTGGATTAAAGGACTGTTTCAAATGTGAGGTCAGTGTCACAGTATTGTACTACAACAGCCCTGAAATAGAAGACACCCTTGAAATACAATTATTTGCCTGCTGTCCGTCCAGATGGTGCTGAATACACTTTAAACAGTCGACAGACGACGACTATGAAAAACACCAATAGTCCTCAGTCGTGAATCGTCTCTTCGCACTCTTTATGAGAAATATATTTCGTGATTTATATTTGTATTTATATGTATAATTGTAATAAAGGAACACCGCCAATAAAGATTCCCTCACATTCAGTGTGTTTGTTGCCCTTTAACAGGTGCTTAATGCGTATTTATTAAGAGGATTAATTCAGGAGGGAGAAAATTCAGCTCCACTTTGTTAATAATGCTATAATATTACATCTGGCTGTTGCTCTCTCTCTCTCTCTCTCTCTCTCTCTCTCTCTTTCTCTCTTTCTCTGGCTTTCTCTTTCTCTCTCTCTCTCTCTATTTCTCTGTCTGTCTCCTTCTGCCTCTATTTTCATCTCTCTTTCTCTCCCTGTCTTTTCTCTTCCCCTTTGTCACTTTGCCTCTCCTTTTCTCTGTTCACCTTCTCATTTTCTTTTCTTATTTTTCTCTTTCTCTATTTCTCATCTCTCCACCTTACTGTCTCCCTCTTTCACTCTCTCTTCACTATCCCCTCTTTCTCTCCTGTCTTTCTCTCTTTTCCTCTTTCTGTCTTTCCCCTTCTTGCTTTCTTTCTTGTTGCCCCCCAAAATAACTATCATTTTAATGAATTATCATTCAAGTTGTCAAAATTGGAATAGCACTGAACGTATGCAATTAAAGGGTCACTGTCATGGAAAATCTCATTTTTGGAGGTCCAGGCTGATGTAGTTTATAAACACTGCTGTAGTTTCCAAATATACCAAAGCAATCCCAGCCCATACAATCCATATAAGTGAATTTGCAAACTCAGAGTGACATTTGGATGGCAATACAAGACTAGTATGTCAGATTAGTAACATGTATGTGCAGCATATAAGATTTGGAACATGTATTTACAATAGGAGTCATCAAAAAGTACCATTCACTTTTCCAGAAAGTCCGGAGTCCTTTTTCAAGCATGTTGCTGAAGTGGGGAGGCTCAGGGAAGCTCATGACACCAGCATGTCAACCATCCCTCTACATGCCAAAATGACACATTATGGTGTATCTAGAGATGCCCTAAGTTTGCCGGACTACCATTTAGTCATGCCAGAGCAGGGGGCGCCCTAACTCACATCAGTTAATGCAACCAGGACAGGAGCCGCAGCATGGATTAGACCATCCATCACCACTCAGGAGTCCAAGTAATTCTGGCGTGAACTTCATGACAGCCAGCCGTCAGCCAGCTGAGACACAAAGCAAGAAGGCACAGAGCCTGATTTGTACATGTCTCTTATACAGACCAAAGAGAAGGAACGAGTTCAAACGCTGTGAACAGCTATGGAGGGCTTGTTTTATTACATGTCAGCGTTAATGTCATCTCTCAGTGCTAAATCTTTAGAAGTCACAGTCATGGCTAGCCATGCCAACAATATAATGTAATTTAATATGAATTATTTCTCAGTAAGTCAAAAGTGCAGACTCTGAACTTTTCATCCATAAAATACGGTTTCAGTTTGAAGCTACTGTTTGTTTTGTGGAAATAAAAGCCACCTTTTAAATGCAGGCCATATTTTTGTCATTGCTTGACTTTAAAGTAAATGGGAAGAAAATGTAAATGGAAGGGAAATGTATGTGTCTGCATCACTAAATTAGGGGTAACTGGCCACAATTCACACAGAATAAAGTGTGACTCTGAACAATTTTATATTAAGTGTTTGCAATGACCATGTCGTTACACATTAATAAGGCACGAAATAGCAGAACTACCAGTGAAGCTTTTCAGCCTTAGAACACTTGATCTCCTTTCTTTAATCATATTTATTTTGATGCATATATTGTGTATTTTTACATAGGCTATATTTTGTGTACTTTTATGTAGGCTGTAAAGCTCATTTGGTTCAAACAACTCAGGACTGCATTGAATTAATTGTGTTTACATTCAATCACCAGGGGTATAAACGCTGTCGCTGTGGTGGTGCTCTCCAGGGTACATCTTCAGTACTCCAGTCAGAGAACACAATTTTACTATATCCCTTTACAGTTATAGAAATTAAGTTGCTCTGACTTTTAATATTCTACTTCAGTTATGAGTTAGAAACGTTAGGAAAAGGCACAAATATGATCCCTGTTCACATTTAAGATGTTTTACATTTAATGTTTTGCATTCAGGGTATTTTTTTGTTACTTTTTGTACCATCATGAAAAATCAGAGCTTCTTTCTTGTTTGTTTGTTCATTTGTTTGTTTGTTGTATTTATCTATTAGCCCCACCAATCCACAATGAAGTTATACAGACTGTTTCAGCCTTCTGAGGAACTATACAGGGCTAATCAGAACAGACTTCATTTGCAAAAACTTCAAGGCACAGTAATAAAAACAACAATGACTAAGAACACAAAAACATCAGTACAATAAATAAAAAATGCATGAAAAATGTAGGATGTTTAAACATTAAAAAAAATGAATAAACTACGAGGACAGAATGGATTAGAAAGATCAATTAGAAAAACCCAGAATCAGTTAGGAGGCGCCCTTCTTTCTCCTTAACTATAAAATTAAGTTTAAATAGTGAAGCAGAATGAAAGTAATAGCTGTCAACTTCTATGGCTAGCCTCTCGCCTGGAAATTCATAAAAAAAGAGTATAGAATAGGAATAAAGACGAATGTCAGTCGCATGTTGTGTAACTGCCATGCACTCGAAAAGCAGCCACAAGTCCCGCATGTTTGTCTACATGTAATCTGCTGTGGTTACAGAAAGAACACGCCGCGCTGTCCTTCACGCCGGTCTGTCTCCAGCTCTGCTTCTGGTCAAATGTCAGGAAACGTTATCCTCTCCTTAAGCACTTTCATCGTCGCCGCAGTAACAGACATAGCAACACGGCCAAACAAATGCCAGCGTGACATCACATGCCGCCGACTCGCTGACAGCCATATAACAGCAATCTTCCTCTCACCACCTTCCTCAAGCGTCATGGCGGTCTGGCAGCTCTGGGGGGGGGTCTAAGGAGCTCAGCTTGCCGCTCAGAACGTGTGCGCTGTTTCGAGCACGGCACATCAGTCAAAGATATAAAAAGCGTGGCTGAGGTTTCCTCTAGCTAGCTACTGTGCGCTAGCAAGCATCCAAAGCATGCACGTCTCACACTGAGGAATGGAGAACACATTTTCTTCAGCTGGCTACGTCTCGAGCAGGTAGGGTGATTATATGCTTTTCAGGCCCTTTTACAGCTCACAGGCATGAAATGCAGATTAGCAGTATTAGAGCGGACCATATAACACTTGTTATGCTAAGTCCCGCCGTTTGAATTAAGTGGTACTAAGAAATCAGAGGATAAATCCTCTCCATCAGTTCCTAATCAAGCATCCTTTGAGGCCCTACATCCACAAAGGACCTAAATTGGCCGGAATTAAAGGTCAGCAAAGCTAAAGCTTTGCTAAATAGTATAGACGTATACATATACGAGGCCTTTTTTCTCTCTTTTCGCTCAACCTTGCCGTTCGACACTGAGTCCAGCTCATTTATAAGAAAGTCAGCCCCGCCTCGCACACACTGTATTGATACGTCACCAGGGTTCAAACACCAGCAAGGCAGGTGAAAAGTGCTTAGCGTGGAGGAGAAGCTAGGCAGGAGAAATGCTGAGATGGCCACCTTTCTGGAACACTCAGCTCTCCGGCACGCGCGCACACACTCACCACGCCTTTGTCACCAGCTGCAGTTTTCTGCCTGATCGCTCTTGCAAATATTTCAAGCTTGGACTTTCTTTTTTCTGTATTTTTTTTTTTTTTTAAGGCCACAAGCACAGAAGCAAGACACACTGAGCTCTCAACTGACCCGAAACAGATGGAGCGGCTGGCTGACACTCGTGCTGCCTTTTCTTCCCTTCTTTTCCACAGAGCTGAGTTGAGTTATGCAAAGGAAGAGCATCTTGATACATGGGAAACTACAGTATGTTCATGTGTGTGGAATGCGCTGAACGGTCAGATTATTTCCATATGAATAAAACGAGTCGACACAGTTCTCCCTCTCAGTTTAAGTTACCCTCGCCAGCAACTGTGCTGATGTAATATATTTATTCTCGTGGAAATGATGTATGCGTTAAATTCAACGGACGCTGTAAATTAAGTGTGTCACAATTTTTCAGTGTAAGCGGATTTTTTGTTGTTGTTGTTGTTGTAGTGAAAACCTGCCGCAAAACATAAACAGGTAAACAAACAACGGTAATCCTCCACAGAGTGGCAATACTTGCAACTGGGTAATAAACAAAGTGATTGGCTTCTCTTTGATTGCAATTCTCCCTTGTGTTGCATCCACTGTCTTTAGGTCAGGCTACGCACAGACTGGACCACTTGGGACCATAAAACCCGCTGGCATCTCTGGGTAATGCATGCATCACTATTCAAGACCACTGCAGTGATAATAGGAGTCCACTGCCCTCAATTGTCTTCTCCCCTGCCTGACATATGCAAGGGTCATCCCGGGCAGCTCCATAAATTCTCCATTCACTTAAACAGGGAGCGCTCTCAGAGAAGGAAAAGGCAGCGAGGGTGTATCTTAATAAGACTCTTGTAAGTGACCAGCTGGCTGGTAGTCTCTCTGCCACGGGGGTTACCAGGGGTCATCCGGAACCACGTAATTGATAGCCCGAGTTGGCACGGCCACTGCTGTTCAGCAAGTTTACGAGAGTTCCTGATTTACCAGGGTCGTTTGCACACCGGCGCAATGTCACCCAGGTCAGAATGGCTACAGAGAGAGAGCAGCAGTTGGAGCCAGTTAATGGTCCCACATGTTGGTTCCAAGCCCATGATCCATGGAGCTTCCTCAACAGCAGTGGGCACGGCGAGCGAGCAACATCTGTGCAGCGAGCGACTCAAGGACACATGACCTTTGGCATCGGGGTCAATCTGTTTCTCGTGCAAGAACGCCCCTGACTCCATCTGTCAGATCTCGAGAGAAGCAGGCTGATTTTTCGACTAGCTGATTGCTAAGCGGGATTGCTTTTTGATGCCGAGCGATGGAAGCTGATTGAGGGTTTATTTGATCTTGTGCGCAATATGAGTCTCTGATGTCTCACATCAAATAATAGTTGCTTTGATGATTGCCGCAAACAAGAGAGACCTTTTGTATATGGCAATTTATTTTGACATTTTAGTCAGACCCTGAACAACCACGCCACCAAAGCCGAGATGTCGATGAACGAAATATGATTTGAAATGTATCAGAGAACAATGCAGCCTATGTGCGATTAATATATTGTGGCGTTTAGTGTTTTATTGCATGCGTTTGCATACGAGCCTATATCAGTGGAAGCATAACTCTAAACCCATTTGTTCTCTCAAGATTTGCTCTAAATGCCACCACGTACAATGCAAATAGCACAATAAGCTATGGCTGTGCAGACGTTTCATTTATCACTAAGAGCCATTAGTCACCATGTAAAGGTATCTTGTCTGTTGGACATTTATGACACATTTATCTCTCTACTGCTCGCTTAAAAAGCCAGCATTTTTATGACTTTAAGAAAGTAATGAGCTGTTGCCGTGTCAATCAGCAGCCCCTTCAGTGTCTATTTAGCCAATCGGTTTTGTTTTCTCTCCATTTCTCTTGGTCATTAACTTTCTGTCCTTCTCACCGCAAACTAAATAATCTCTCTCCTCTTCTACCTCCAGTCAGTGGCTCCAGCTTTAAATTTAATTGCTCTCCACGAAATAGGGGTGAAATGTGAATGTCAAAGACTTAATTGGATAGAGAGAGGAAAGTGTCAGAACTAGCAAAAAACTCGAGACATTACTCCCATTTATTTTATAACTCATCACACTTGTATTTAAAATGCTAATTGGACACCGAAAGCAAGCGTATATATATCCTCGGAGACCGGGGTATTTTAGAATGCAAAAGATATTCGGATTCTTGTTAGCACTAGCATTTCACTGCATTCGGGAACATCAGTGCACATCGCAAATTTCCCACTTGTGGGACTAATAAAGTATCTTATAATAATAATAATAATAATAATAATAATAATAATAATAATTATTATTATTATTATTATTATTATTATTATTATTATTATTATTATTATAACATTGTTTAGCTCTTCCATGCTGTTTTGGAGGTTCTTCTGCTGAACTATTTTCTGTTTTCTTCAGTAACATTAATGGAATATATGTTGATGGAAATGTGTTTCACAAACCAGAAACATTTTCATCTGTGTAAATTACTTCTCACTTTTTCTTCTTTACAGAGCCAACACAGAGCCACAACATTTCACACACAGAGAGCCAACACAGTCTTAGTTAATGGGGAGATATTATTTCAGTTGCAGAAAGAGGCTTCATCCTTTGCAAATTACATTTTTGTAGTTTTCTCTCTCTCTCTCTCTCTCTCTCTTTCTATATATATAAATATATATATATATATATATATATATAGAGAGAGAGAGAGAGAGAACTTCTTTCAGCAGAAATGCAGTAAATGGTGTAGTAGTAAATAAATCTGTGCTCTAATGTTCTCAAACATCATGTCAGTGTTTACAAGGACAGAACAAATAACAGGCTGTCAGCAGTGTCCTTCACAACGCGAAGAGCTCCAAGTTCAGAAGAGAAGCTTGTTTGCAGTCAACACACAGTTAAACACAGAGACAGCAGAATACTCTATCTGTCCAAAAGCACGGCCCTGCAAGCACTACCCTTCAGGCACCCCGAGTGGACACATGATGTCATACTGATCTGCTAGCCAGTGGATGGGATTGTGCTGAACCCTCCTTGGCAGGAGGCACATATTTTAGTTTAAAAGTGAAGAGATACTGGCCTTCCTCTGTGGATGCCGTGCATTAAAAATTGCACTTGGGCAATAATAAAGACAGGAATGATTCAGCATTTCTGTTGTGAATATAAGGCATTAAGTGGCTGGGCTCCCATCCAGTGGCAAATATTTGTACTGAAATGTACTGACACATGACTTTTCCATTTATAGTGAGAGAAAGACTGAATTTTAAGTAACACTGTGGCGTCTAAATCGCTGTATCGCACCATTCCATACCACATTTCAGTGTAGCTCCCTGTATTTAGAAATGACCTGAAAACATGTTGACTGGTCAGTTGCTGAATACCATAAATGAACATTTGGAATTAAAGACCTTTTGAAACTACATCCAGTAACAATACAGGCTTCAGGACAGACATGAAAGAACACCTTATCAAAAAAGTCCTTTTGAAGTTTTATCCAACATTCAAATACTTGAGAAACACAGTAAATGAGCTGTTCTTTAGAGTTTTTCCAAGCTTGATCAGGTAGGAGCCTGTGAAAACTCTGCCCACTACACTGAAAACAAATTACCATAAACTCTGCCCTCTAGGAAACAAGTCTAATCTTTGAAGAAATTATATTTACAGCTGTGTACAATACCTTCCGGACAAAAATATGAGTCAGAATTCAGCAACTGCCCACTGGTTTCTATTAGAAATGAGTTTCAAAAGTGTATACTTTTGTTTTGTTTTTTCCTCTAAATACAGGTTCATGTATTGAAATTATCAACACTATCAGACTAGATGCCACAGAAGAAGCAGATGACATGGAAAAACCTTTTAAGAGTAGGGTCAATGCCCTAGAGGGCATCTAGAGAACGTGCATTTTCTGTTTGTCTAGAGTCTAAGTTAGTGGCACCATACTGGAGATGATCAAACAGTGTGGCAAGCCTGTATCTGTTTTATCTTTCATTTTATTCATATGTATGAGTGCTCTCCTAAACCTTGGGCAAATACCACTCTGTCATTTCACATGTCCTTCATTAAGCCACTAGAAATCACTGATGTACTCAGCAGCGGTTATGTGGATGTCCGGCAGTGATTACAGTGTGTAAAGCCCAAAATCCTGGGATGACACAGAATCCAAATGGCTGGGCGATCAGCAGCCTTGCCAAGTCCCTCACTGATCCTTATGTGAACCTTATTGATGTGTTCATCGCCCTTAAGGTGAAACACAACAAGCTTAAATGCAAAATAACTGCAGTCCCTGCTCCCCTTACAGCCCTAAGAAAAGCCATTTGTACAGAGCTTTATCTGAATGTTTTAACGTATAACCTGGTTGAACCAGCTGAACTAGGATTTTATGAGCTTGTAAATGTATTTTATAGATAACTTTACCTTTCAAATAAAACATTTGCAGCACAGCTGGTGAATTATTCTTTCAAAGAGGAGCGTTTATTGCTCAAGGGAGCAATGGGCAGAGTTTAGGTATGTTGCATGTTTTTTTGGAATAGAACATGCAGAAGAAAGCATGCTGTCCAGAAGGGCTGCACGATATGGATAAAATCGTTGTACTGCAATTGTATTGTTGCATATTTTGATACGCCCTCAAGTGCATTAAAAATGAATGGCAAATCAGAAATTAAGATTCTCCTTATTTTGAATTGGAATCAGAATCAGAC
The DNA here is from genome assembly GCA_037974365.1 of Hydrocynus forskahlii. Taxonomy (NCBI): domain Eukaryota; kingdom Metazoa; phylum Chordata; class Actinopteri; order Characiformes; family Alestidae; genus Hydrocynus; species Hydrocynus forskahlii. Next base: position 2,861,631 of record JBBPCX010000035.1, on the reverse strand, counting down.
AACTTAGTTGCTTATGTTACAATGGCACAGACACACAGAGACAATAACAATATAAAATAAAAGTCTAAATAAATCCAATAAAAGCTATGCAGAAAATACTCAATATGTAATACACTATGCTATATACATAAATACACAATTAACTAAATTTGACCTAATCAACAAAATTGTCTTTTATTACATAAATATATTTATTCAGCAAAACACTTCTGGAACTGTGATTGGTCAAGAAATACTTCATATAATGCATAATTGGTTCGAGGGATCATTTGCACCTTGCAGCCTTCCCAATAACAATTAATGCGAAATTCTACCAATATTTAAACGCAAGATTCAATCAGTGAGATTTCATGGTGGTGATAAGAACCAATGGTCAACACAAATACAGCCCTTTTATTTACACCCCTAAACAACCTGTGAACAAATGCGTTGCCTGGGCTTTTGTATGTAATGTCAAAGTAAAATGTTGGTTAATGTGAAAAAAAGGTTAGTATTGAAATATTGTGATATCGCAATGCAAACATGCGACACTGAATTAACTATCTAATAATAATCCATTCATTATGATTTGATTCTGCATTCCAGTCCAGCACATATATGTTATGCATCAGATTTCACTCTAATGTCATGAAACATTGATCAGAGCTTAGTAAAACACTTCGTTTGACCCTTGGTGTGATTATTCCAGTTTTACACCACACTAAATATTCTGAGACTATCAAATTATGACACTCAGTATCATGAACGCAAAAGCGTACATGCATAGGAAGGTTTAAATAAGAAATTTGAGATCTTACTTTACTCTCAGTTTACTGTGAGCCCTGAATCATCTTTTGAACCGAAACAATGTCTCGAGCATCATAGACTTTAAACTCCACACATCTGGTTCCTACCACTGCCATTGTGAACTATTCTGACTCTGTATGTTTCTCAGAAAGGAAGCATTTCACTTAAAATCACTCGTAGATGCCTTTTTTTTTCTTTTTTTTTTACATCTGAACCATGATGTTATCCAGGCAGCTTTAAAGATTGGTGGAATTCCCCTTTAACAAATGATGTGTGACCTTATCTCCTTAGACAGGCAGTATATAAGTGCGTTCAGGCTGTTCAGGTACCTGGTTTGACGCCATTTGAGAGATTACATGCATGCTTTGCTGGTATGTTTTCTGTCCTTTCTGCAAAATCCACTTATCAGACTGATCACACAAGGTTCCAGCAAAACTGCCCTGCCCTCGAATAGGTAAATTATGAAGCACTATATTTCCTATAGCAGTAGCACATCGGTGCACTTAAATTACACGCTGTTTAATGCACTCTTGTCAAACGTAATATTTTCAGCCACCATTAGCACGTTTGCTCGCCGCTATCCATTGCACTCATGACTTCACCAATTAATCAGAGCGCCTCGTTATTTTAGGAGACATCAAAAGAGATGAAAGGCATTTTTTTCGTGGGGGGCAGCCATAAATTTGCTCCCTCTGCAGTACACGCTGGCACATTTGTCAAAACCTTCTCCTTTTAGTAACAGGAAATTAGCAGGAGAAAGTGGAGGAAAGTATTTACAATTTGAAAGCTAACATTTGTACAGTAATTAATGGAGGTCTTGTGAAAAGCGCTCCCCTGGGAGGCAGGACGAGGAATATTTATGACACGGTAGGCCAGGAATGGGTGGGGATCAGCTCATTTATCTAGCCGGGCAGAGTTACGGCTTCCGATCGCACGCCGCAGCTTATTAAGGTAAGTAAAATCAACTGCAAAGATTCATCCATTTATTTATTTATTTATTTATCTATCTCTTTATTTATTTACTCATCCACCTGACCCGAGCTCGTTGAGTCTGACAGTTGACGGCTGCTGGGGCTCTGATAAAACATAATCTCGGCGACAGATTGTTACGAATGCGAGCATTCGTCGCTTTTAATCGATGCTCATACGACACGTCACGTTTGAAAAGGGAGCTGGCGCCGTTTTCCTCGACTTACTTACCAATAAACCGTTTCCTCAGTCAGAGTTTATTTACAGAGCCGTGCAGCACTGTGATCTCCAAAGTTGAGTGCCTTTTGAATGAGCTAAATATTTAATGAAGCCCTAAAATATGTGGCTTTTGGCTTTTCATTTGAGTCAGTGGAGCTGGCTCTTGTAGATTAGCGCAAGTACAGCTGAGGGACAGATTCCACAGAGCAGGCGAGAGTTCCTCACTCAGATCATCTACGTCCCATCAGAAACATTACACAGTATGCCACATCCTCTTTGGAGAACAACAAATGCCCTTTTAGCTTAGACACATGCATACTGACACATACTGTACACATTTCGTTATACACTGTGAACCTAATGCGTGGAAAATACACAGCTACATGTAAATGTTTAGGCACCCCATCAGATGACATGTTCTGTTGATTTTTAGAGTGAAAATATGTGCAGCCTTCACACTTCTCTACATTTTAATGTACACTTATTGTTATTTGCTAAATTTAGCATAACAAACATAAAACATAACATGTGGCCTTTGCAAAAAATACTCTTTCTAATGTGTTGAATGAATAAGCAGAAACTGTGCACTAAAGTTGTGCAGAAACTGCCTTGCTTGAGTTTGTTCTAAACCCGATATAACTTCTATAATTCGTTTCTAAAAAGAGACCGTTCTGACAAATGTGCCAGAACTCACTGCAGAACTTAGTGCCAGAATCTAGAGGAAATTAACAACTGCCAACCCCCCATATGATTATGGTTGTTGTGTTGTTGTTATTGCTTTTGATTTGTTGTTGCTGCTTATTATTATTATTATTTATTCACTCATGTCCTGTAACCGCTTCATCCTTACTAGGGTCACGGGCACCCAGAGCCTATCCCAGGATCTACATACGCGAGGCAGGGACTCACCCTGGGTGGGGCACCAGCCCACTGCAGGGCACAAATTCACACACCATTCACTCATACACTCACCCACACCACCACAAGAAGAACATGCAAACTCCACACACACACAAAGCGAGGACCCAGAACCTCCAACCCTGGAGGTGTGAGGCAACAGTGCTACCCACTGTGCCACCATGGGGCCTTTTATTATTATTATTATTATTATTATCATTATTATTATTATTATAGAAGCATTAGGGAATACAATATCTGACCATCATGACTTTGTTGAGGCAACTGTAGCATCACAAGAAAGCTGTAAAGAACAATTTTAGTCTCTAAGCTGTAAGCTGTAAAAAACGATTTTAGTTTTCAAATGTCATGGTTCTATATGTACCCACTGAGTTTAGTAAATACAGTCATTATAAACTATAAAGGTAGACAAAGGTTGTGCAAGTTAACCCTAAAACTTCCAGCTATTTAACAAAGTTCCCAAAGAGACAAAGTGGGGATTCACTGACACAATGAAATCACCTGCAAACTACAAGGCAACCCAGCTTCATTCCACTTACGTAACACGTCAGATCGGCAGAGAAGGGTGCGCGGCGTCGCAAGCCAAGCAGAGAACACAGCTTAAGTGCAGTTCAGTGTCAGACAAGCTTTTGGAGTGTTCACTGCGGCTTAATCTGCAGTGTTGTTACACGGATCCCTAAACCTCGTGTGAGCACACGCATAATCTACTCGTGGTCCCTGACGTGGCTTTTCAGACCATTTCCTGTGAGAGAAGAGTCTTCTCACATCATACCTGCTAATTATAGAACCGTCACGATTACTCAATTAAAATAATTGGTGAAAAGTGATTTGTGATTATGTTGCAATTTGCATCCTTCTACAACAGTAGGAAACAGAGTAAGTAAAATAAACCCCATTTGCAGAAAATAAACCTGACTGCAGATAACTGTTTGAATGTGAATATTTCATGTAATAGAAGTAAAAAAAAAGAAAAAAGAAGTGGTCATGAACTGCAGGTGACTGCAAGACAGCAGTGCAACAACAAAAATGAAGTTAGAATAGAATTAATATTCGTAATTCCATCATTTAAAAAAATGTTCATGTTTTTAAAGTGAGAGTCAAATCTAGAGGCTGGATTTTGTTGTTCGGATCATTATATATTATTAAATTATATTACATTGTATTATATGATATGATATTATATTATATGATATTATATGATATTATATTATATTATATTATATTATATTATATTATATTATATTATATTATATTATAATGGCGCCCCACCCAGGGTGAGTCCCTGCCTCGCACCTGTTGGTCCCAGGATAGGCTCTGATAAGGATTAAGTGGTTACGGAATGAGTGAATGAATGAATGAATATTACATTATATTATATTGTTTACCATTTAATAATGCACCAGATCCCAAAATACATAGTAGTATTAAGAAAAAAACCCAAAGGCTCTGCAAGGTTTGATTGATTTAATTAGTCCTTTATTATTGATTAGTCAACATAATGAGCAACATTGTTACTGACCGTCAACATAATGAGCAAATTATCAAAAATGACCAAGCCTTTCATGAGCTGAATTATGAACTGAAACTAAACAGCACAGTACTGCTGCTACTGTATTCACCCACACACAGGCGGTTCATCCTTCTTGAAGGACAACATGATACTTGGGCGTGCAGCTGGGCTTCTGAGACATTTCGGATTCCTCTGTGAAACAGTATACGTTTGACTCGCTTGGTACAGCGTGCCTGAGCTTAAGGAATACATTTGATTAAAGTTATATGTAGAGGTAATCCCTGCAGTGCTCGCATTAAACAGTAATCAAGGCATTCGTGTCTTAGAGCAAAGCCGAGCCAGTCAAACACGGACCTTAATAAGCCAGTTACAGGCTGTCTGCTTCTGGAGACGTCCTGAGGCTGCCAGCATTAGCCTGATCAGCAGGACATCTCAATATAATCAGAGTCCAATTATTATTAAAACCTGCCATTCATGAGCTCGAACGCAGCAGCAGCAGCAGCGCATTCAGAAACATGCAATTGGGTGCCGCGTAATTTCTCATTCAGCGCTCCCTATTAGTTAATGAAATATAGTCATTTGGAGCTTATTATGTTAAGTAGGCAATCTGGCCAATTGGACTCCAAGCAAGCTGACATATGTCTGTCCTTGATAACTAACATATGTTTGTGAGACTTGGTGAGACTCATTGTGTCAATGAGGCTTTCGCCCAACGATGACCAAGCAAGACCACAGTGTGTGACGGCAGTCTGAAAGGACACTCTTAATAAATCAAGGTAAACACTGAAAAAAATACATGTGATCCACCAAAGAACCATGGAAATCTTTAAATAACCATCCATTGTGAGGCTTTTTGGGAAACCAGAAGTTTTTCATCCATGAAGGACACCCAATCGGTCTCCTTTACTTTTTGAATTTGCACTGCTTGAATAATTAAACCATGAATTAAATCATACAGTTGACTAAATGATGGAATAAACCATCAATACCTTCAATGCTTTTCTGTACACAAATGAAACCTAATATTGGACTAAATGACTCCCTTCATGGTGATTCTCCATTCACAGTCACGCACAGCCCAGAAGTGAGCTTAATTTGGATCCAGAAAGCCACCCCCTCCTCGAATTTGTTACATTTAATGCCTTTTCATGTCTTTTGCATCCCAAATGGCCTCCCTAATCATGGCCATTCATTGAATCCATGCAAATCGTCAAAGCACGCTCGACTATTAAGCCATGTTAATGAGCTGCAGGTTCCTCGCTTAACGGATTCGGCTGGCAGTCGAAGACAATAGCATCGGTGGGCTGCAGAGAAAGGGGGCTAATGCTGTGTGCTTAGAGAAAACAATCTTATCACACCGACACTGTCAGGATTACGGGACAGATTGAACCCACCTCGAGAGCTTTACTGTGCTGTTAATAAAGCCAGAGTCTTTCAATTAGGGCTCCTTCAAAGCAGGCAGGTGAGAGAATGAGCAGCGGGTCAGAGCTGGGGGAAGAAGAGACTGTCTCTGATGAAATTTCCAAACATCTGACCACTCCAGCATGAAGGCGGAATGAGATGTGACAATGGCGACAGGGCGTTGGCGCAGACTCGCGCTCTCTCATGCAAACAAACGCACGCGAATGCTCTCAAGCTAATGCTGTCTGTGGCCCAGGGCTGAGGCTTCCCTCTCCTGGTTCCTTGTTACTGGAGAGCAATTGAACAGCATCGCTCACTGCTAAGATACATCAGTCTCTTTGCGCTTCATTTAAAGAACATGGTCAGTAGCCAGGTTTCTTTGATGAAACAATATATAATGTATATTAGGCTGCCACTTCTCCTCTCTCCTCTTCCCTGGGGCAATAAAAGTCATTACATCAAGGACTCCATTGCAAAATTCCTCGGTATTTATGTGGAAGTGGCATCAATACAGTGTTATTAAAGTTGTAGAGCAAAGGCGTACAATTTTTGTCTTGGGGGGCCTGCTCAAACACACTTACGGAACCTGGTGACTAACGGCTGAGTTAAATGAGGTGTGCAGGGAGGTCTGCTGGACCAACGCCCACTAAGACCTGAGGTACAGAGCTTTTAAGACGAGTGGAGGTTCTTTAAACTTTAAAAAAGTTCTTCACACATTAAAAGGTTCGCTAGGAAACTGACAGTCGTTCTTCTGTGGCTTCATGCCAACTCTTTTTGGCTCTTTCATTTTCAAGGAGGAAGCCCTTGACATCCAAAGTGAAAGACTTCTCGGGCTGAAAGCATGCAGGCAAGCAGCAGCTGGCCAAGATGCAGCCAGACAGCAGCTCCTACCAAGCTTGCCAGCCATGTAATTATTAATATTGTGGAGGAGCGGCTGGAGCAGTAGGGTTCCGCTCCTCACCAACACTTCCCTGGAGGAGAGGAGGCATTCTTTATTTCTCATTTCTCTCGCTCTCATTCTTTATTTCCTGCTTTTCAGAGTGGAAGCAGGAGGAAGACCAAAGTGCCACACTTAAGCCAAACTGGCTGGACCTGCAGTAAACACCTTAGGTCACAGAAACTCTGGCCCAGCGGATTCACTTCAACTGGTGACCTGTTGCTCTCTCAACAAGGCTGGACATTATCTCCTTCTCTAAAACACTCCAAAGCCTTTTATTGTTAACTGAGTGCTCTCACTATCAAACCCTAGATAATGTGGCTGCTCCATAGAATGTGAAGGGAGAGAGAAAAATCAGGCAAATAAAGGGCATCCCAGCACGCTAACACGATTTGCAACGCGCGTGCCATAGAGCACGGGACAGCACTGAAAAAGCTTTCAGAGGAGAGGAGGCCGTCCACTCTGACAGCATGCTTTATTTATTCATTTACCTCTCTCGTTTAATGGAAATATAAAAGGCCACATTGATTAGTGTTTAAGGATCAGCAGTTAATAGATTAAAAGCCCATGCGAGCTAGAGAGATTTTCTGGGGATGGCATCTCTTTAAAAGGGGTGCAGTGACTATTCGGTTATGCTTTGGTGCTCAATATTGGGCCCTCCAATAGAAAATTACCCTGTAGTGATGTTCTAGTGCAGCGGTCCATGAGTAGATGTTTGCATCTTGGTGCCCACAAAATGCGTTCATTGTGTCCCTGGTCAAAAATGAGTGAATTTGAATTTTTTCATGAATGCATATTTCGTTCATATTTTACACTAAAACACACCCATTTATTTATGATGTTTCTTAAAAAGCCTTGATGCTGTCACTTTTTAGGGTTAGCAAAGGAATGCTAAGTTGCCCTACTCTTAATAGCCATAACTGATGGTCACGTTCTCAGTACAAATGTTTTGATACCATAATGTTGAAATGTGATACTAATGCTGGTGTAGTTTGATACCTTTTCAACTCAGTGTTTCCACTTCAAGAGAAATACGGCTTTTTTTTAGACGATGGTGTCGGCTTAGCACCAAAAGTACTGTTACAATCAATATCCCTTCTTATAAGTGCTGTTAAAGGCAATATACCATTATCAAGTCTTAATGGAAAGGCTTTATTTTACACTGTACCGATGTAGCCATGTAGGCTCATAAAAACGCAGTTCAACAATCATGTCTGAAAGCAGACCGCAACAAACACAACATGAAGGAAACTTTTTGAATAAAGGTCACCAGAGGCAGTACTGAGTACTGATAAAAAGATACTAATAAATCTTTTGCCCGCCGGAAGAAGCAAAAGTATGAGACCGTTGTTCTTGCACCAGTATCAAACAGTATGAAAAAGAAGTAGAAATGACAGGAACACTACCTTCACCCTGACCCTGATTTAAGATAAACACTAAAAGACAAATCCCGCCATCTGCCTGCTGCATGTACACAGAATTAGTGTGCCTCTGAGGGCGCGTGTCTGGGATTTACCTTTTCAAAGACATTCAAGCATCCCGGCTGAACACACCTATAAGCCTGCACTCCTCGCTCAGCGTGGGCTTTTGTGCCTGCCAGAAAGGGCTAGCGTGGACCAGTCACTTTAAAGAGGAGTACAAAGTGTTAGTTTTCATTCAAGAAGACAACTGCAGAGGGATGGGGACGGATATCACAACACAGCGCTGCAATCCCTTTGCTGTCAAACGCGCAGCTGACACACAGACCCGGGTTCAGCCTCATGCTCGGGCTAAATGGGTTCGTTGAAATTCAGGTCCTGGAGTGATGGGGCCGGGCTAACAGACAGGGCTTTGTGGAGGCGTTTAAAAAGCAGAATAATAGATTTCATGCAGCCTGGGGATTAATTAGCTCCAAGGGGGAGGCAAATCTGCAGATCTCTGATGGGGTGTGGTGCGGGGGGAGGGGGGAGGGGTGTTTAAGAGTTTGCATATTCATAAAAGCAGCACAGCTTTGATCACCCAGTGGTTGAGTGGTGTCCATGGCAGGAGGAGCTGGAGAGAGTTGCAAACGGACGCAGAAATGACCGAGAGAGCTGTACGGCCTATAAGAGACGTGGGCTTGTAGGATGTCCATATGAATGCAAAAGTTTGCGATGACTCAGGTTGATGTGTAGGTATGATCATGACTCATGGCGATATGAAAAGTCAAGTTGACTCAGCTCAGAACATAACTAAAGTTCAGCAAAAAGGCCCAGTCAGATTTTACTCCTAAATAGATTTCCATTGTACCAAAATGTCAGTAACAAGTGTACGTAGTGCATGTATGAGTAAACTGATAAAGTGTCTTTGCGGTCGTACATTGTACTCATTTTATAACTGAGGGGGGAAAAACATTCACAAAATGATCATTAAAGTAATTGTTGATGTGTTCCAATAATGCATTATAGTTCAGTGAAGGGCTAAATTGGAAATGCAGCCCTATTTGCTCCATGAGGAGTCAAAGGGACGAAACGTGACAAGCGGCCCGTTTATGTTGTCCTTCGGCGACGAATATGAACTGGCAGTCAGAAAACAAAACACTGAAGCCCAGCGGATCTGAAACCAGAAGCTGGAGAGGCACGAAGTTTGGCGGATTCTTCCAGCACCAGCTTCTAATTTGTAAAATTTGTGTATGTTAGAGAGAGAGAGAGAGAGACACATCGCTAACCCCCACTGCCTGTGATCGCCCTCCCTTCTGACATCTGTTTAAGGATGTTTATCCAAGGGGTAAGTATGTTAAGGGAAATATTATGCTAGTGTTATTTTACTTTTCTTCTGTTTGAATCATAAACACGGCTGTGAGCCGAGACAGGGAGATTAGAGTGGAGAGGGCGAGTGCGAGGCCTGGGCTTTCACCCCCCCGCGAGAGACAACCATGGTCCATTCGAAAGGCAGTGGTGCCTTTCGAAAGTGGAAAAAAGGGAGAAAAAAGATTTTCACAGCAGCTACTCAAGGCTTCTACTACAGTATAAGTTGTTGATGAGCCCCTCGTTGTTCTGTTACTAATCTTGAGACTAAAGAATGTCCTTCAAATAATAGACGGAATAACATTCTTCAAAAATAAAGGCACCAAACAGGGTTCTTTGGTACTTTTGGTTAGGGGATGATTCTTTCCAGAATCAGTTCTGTGCATGTGACGGAAGTCTTAAAAACCTCCACATTATGTAAGACTTTCAACAAGTGGTCACCAGCACTGGTCCTGGAGATCTACCCTCTCAAGTCTAGCTCCAATCAAATCTGCAGTGGTGATTTCTGTAGTGTAGTGCTATTCATGGGCGAAAAGGTCTGTGGCTGAAAACCAGGCAGAAAGAAACTTAGCAGTTTGTGGCTTGGCAGTTAGGGAGTTGCCCCTGTGGAAGGTTGTGGGTTTGAATCCCAAGACTACCTGCAGCACCACTGAAGTACCCTTGAGCAAGATACCGTCCGCACACACTGCTCCCCAGGTGCTATGCTGCTGGCTGTCCACTGCCTCACTTGGGTGAATGGGTTACATGTAGAGGACAAATTTCACACAGTGTGCTGTGGTGTGTTCACGTGTGAACAATCGTTCACTTTACACATACAGCACCTGCCCTGTATAGTGAACTTCAGTGGTCACTGATTGGTGGGAGTGTTAAGACATAGGGCAGCATGTTAGAGGCAGAGTGAAGATAAACATGGTAGGTAAACCGACCTCAAGGAGGAGGGCTGGTGAGTTTGGTCTAAAAGCTTTTCCGAGAACATTCTGGGAAATATGTTCCAATTCAAGAACACTATAGAGAACTTTAGATTTAAGAGTTCACTGTGTAGGAACAAGAGAGAAGAAAGACAGTTTGGTCCTGCTGGCAGGTTCCTAGAGTTTTAAGCAAAGGCCCCTCCCATACCGTCACTTCTTTTGTTGACTCTTCTGTTTTCCTCAGGTCCTTCGTGTAGTTGTGGTACAACAAGTGGTGACCTTTTCCCTTGTTATTTGTTCCGACGGAGTTAACACCGACTCACAGAACCGGACAGCACCTTAACAGACCCGAGTGACCAGGCTGTTAAATGTCTCGGGGAGGGGGAGATTTACGAACTGAGCCGTGGCCCTGAGAAAGAGGAGTGCCCCGTTTGGGAGGGGGGAAGAAGTTGTCCCGTACCCTTTTCAACCATTACCTTCAACAAGGCATGAAACAGGGAGTCATTAAAGCACTGTCAACTTAGCCTAATGCCTCCTAAGCACCCACCCCCCACTTTGAGGGGCTTTTGCAAGGAAGGCAGAGCATTTAAAGCTGAAAGAAAAAAGGGGGAGAGAGAGTGAGCATGGGAGGCTTCTCCTGTTGTGTCAATGTATAACCAGTATGCAGGGATGTCCTCACTTTTACAGCCAAAGACTTGAGCCAAGGGAATAATGCTGTGCTCCAGAGAAAGGGAGAGAAGGAGACATAAAGAAAGAAAGAGAGAGAGGTGGGGGTTCAAAATCAGAAAGAAAAAGTAACCAGTGTACAGTGACAAAGATGTGAGCCTACCAAGGGAATAATGCCACATCCCACAGAAAGAGTCAAAGAAAGACAAGAGCCAGGGTGGAGAAAAGAAAGACAGAATGAGAAGAAACAGACGCAATGATTATTGACAACTCCAGAGATGTCAATGTATAAGCAACGCATGCTGAGATGTCCCTGCTTTTACAGGTATTGACTTGAATACTGACGGATCCCAGAGAGCAAGTAAAGGAGAGGTTAGAGAGAGAGAGGCAGAGACAGACAGAGAAAGAGAAAGGGAAAGAGAGCGAGAAGAAACAGAACTGATTCAGCACAGGCCATTTATAAACAAAACGACGGACAGGTCCAGCAGCTATAAAGAACAAACCCAGGCCAGCTCGGGCAGTAGAGGGCGGAGGAGGGGGTGCACCGAAGAAGGGATTTCCGCTCAAACTAATCAATCAGGGCTTGATAATGGCTCCCATGCAGCAGTGTTGACACAGGGTCATCTCGTCCCCTGACCCACGCCTTTGGGGCAGTGGCAGCAGAAAAGCCACAGATAACAGACGCCAGGGCTAATTGTCTGCCCTGTGTCAAGGCTTTTCAATGCCCCAGCCACTTTCACTCTAATTCATTCTCTCTCTCTCTCTCTCTCTCTCTCTCTCTCTCTCACTTCTTCCATCTCTCCCTCTCCACCAGCCTTTCATTCTCTCACCCTCTTCGTCCCTCTGTGAGCTGGTCACTTGTTTTTCCTGCCCCTTTCTCTCCCGCTCTCTCTTTCCCTTCTTTCCATCTCTCCCTCTCCATCAGCCCTTCATTCTCTCACTCGCCTGTCTCTCTCTGAGCCGGTCACCTGGTTTTCCTCTCTCCCTCTCTCTCTCCCTTCTTTAGATCTCACCCTCTCTCTCTCTCCCCTTTCTATCCACCTCAACCCCTCTCTCTCTCTCTCTCTTGCCTCTCTCCCTTCTTCCATCTCTCCCTCTCCATCAGCCCTCATTCTCTTGACCTCCTCGTCTCTCTCTCTCTCTCTCTCTCTCTCTCTTTCTCTCTCGCTCCTTTTCCAGGGACCCAAAAGGTAACCATTGGCCACCCGTGCATTATTCTTTGTTCTCACGTGCAGTCTTTACTCTCACCCCCCAGCGCATTCTCGCTAGCATCACAGTTCTTCGCACGCGCGTTTCATGACGAGCGCTCGAGCAGCAGGGCGCGCGCTCGAGAGCGAGCGAGCCGGGGCTTCAATTAGGACCGCTGACAGGTGGGTCGAAAACGCGCGCTCGGTGAAATAATCCATTTGGAGAGCGAGGGAGCCCCTGCGCGCGAGAGAGACAGCCTCTCCCATCCTCGCGTGCAGGCGCCCGGGCACTGTCCGCCTCGCCTCGTCCATCAGCACGCGCCTTCATACCGTCCAGCTCCAACAGGGAATAAAGAAAGACAGAAAAAAGTATCAGCTCGAGGTACTCACTTAGATGCTCTCGTGCTCGCCTCTCTCCTCCTCTGTCCAGTGTGAGTGCGCGTATGTGTGTGTCCTGTCTTCAACTAGGTGTGTGTGTACACCGCTGTGTGTGTGGGTCAGAGAAGCTCCAGTGCAGAAAGTTGCTCAGCTGCAGGCACGATCGTCCCGTGCGCGTCTCCAGCTAGTGCGTGGATGTGCGTGTGCGTGTGTGTGTGTATACGTGCGTGTGTGTCTTAACCAGCAGCTCACACTGCTCTGTCTGAAGGGGAGCTAAAGCACTTTTAAACTCGCTCAGCCCCCCCCCCATGTGACCACCTCTCAGCAAAGCCTGGCTCGAATACATTAACGCGCCTTCATCCGGCCACAGCGCGCCCCCTAGCCCCTCTTTTCGGAAGCACACGCGTGTGCACAAACATTCCCTCACACTCTCTCTCAAACCTAGGGTCTGGGGTTGACTTGAGCGACCTCTGAACCAAACAGGTGGGCTCCCACAATGTGCCTGTGACTTCTTTTTCTCCTTCTTCTACCTTCGGCTGTTCCCGATTAGGGGGTCTCCACAGCGGATCAACCGTCTCCATTTCCTTCTGTCCTCTCCATCTTCCCTCACACACCTATCGCCTGCATGTCCTCCCTCACCACATCCACAAACATCCTACTAGACCTTCCTCTTCTCCTCTTCCCTGCAGCTCCATCCTCAGCATCCTTCACCCAACACAGAGTCTCTCTTCAGCACATGTCCAAACCAACGCAGCCTCTCTGACCTTTCCTCCAAAAGGTCCAACTCCAGCTGTCACTCTAATAAATATGGCTGTAACTGTTGTTCAGTGTTATCAAACCCCCTTTAAAAATCTGGGTGGGCAAAAAGAAGCCATATACTATATTGTATCGTTATGTAAGATACATTATACATGGTTATATGCTCTCTTGTATAATCTGAGAAGAAACAAAAATATACCAGCATTTCATGCCTGGACCCCTGACAAATGATACACAGACAAAACACACCTATAAATAAGACCATAGCACCAACAGTGCTATCCCTACTCGACAACATGTGATTGGACGAGAGGGATCTCCAGCACAGCATCCATCAGAGCAAAGCCCTCCGTCCATCACACTGTCCTCCTGCTCTCTCTCTCTCTCTCTCTCTCTCCTTGCTTTTTGTCTTTCTCTCTGTTTTCTGTCTCTCGCATTCTTTTCTCTCCCTCTTTTTTGTCTCTCT
>JBBPCX010000035.1:2812253-2823664 GCA_037974365.1 Hydrocynus forskahlii | reverse complement strand
AGTGTCTGTAGGATCCTGCCCGAAGATCAGCTGTGGGTTAGGCTATAAGCAGCCCGAAAAAGTGGTGAGAAATCGGTCCAGTGTTTTGAGAAATAATGTAATAAATGCCCATTCACATCACACATAAAATTCTTATCTTATCCTAAGATCATGCAGAGTAGCCATAACCTGCAAACAATTTGCTTTTCCAATAAGCTAACAAGCTAACTAAGTTCCAGTGGTTAGCTACTACTCAGCACACTCCTAAAGTGGCCTGACATGCACATTCAGGCATGTAGTTCAAATGCAAATTGTCAGTGAGGGGTCAGTTTCTATAAGCACTGAAAGCACTGAAGTCCAGCGATCTTCTCTAAAATGAGCATTGCGGCTTCACATTACACCATAATGATATATTTTTAAATTAATTTACATAGCATGGAACTGAAACCTGCCAGTATTCATTTATGTGCATTATTACCTTCAACAAAAGCACATTTTTTGCAGGTCCATCTGGGATTAAGGAGACGCGAGCGTTGCCTTTTTGAGAGGCTGGTTTCAATTGGCCTTTGAAAAAGAGCCCTCTGTGTTTAAGCTGCTGTTTTTAACTTCTTAACATTCAGCTTTGTTCCGAAGGGAGGGCTGACCCGTGGGGAAAACAACACAACATAATTATGCCATGGATTTCTCTAGGAATATGTTTAACACAGGACTATCCTTCATCTAAAAATACGAGTCTCCTCAGACATGAAAATACATGTTTTTTAATGCTCAGGTTGAAGATATGAATCTTCTTTTGGTGAACTTGCTGGCCTTGGTTTTTAGAAGGAGCTTTGCCATTTACACAACTCTATGAAAGCTAATTAACAGTGATAATTACTAAAATGAAGGTTCATCATTCACAGTAATGATTCTGCATGCTTCTACATGCTCTGTTTTAATACAGTTTAGGATTCAATCCGTTGGCTTGCCTAGTTCATACACTATATTGAGGACACACCTGTTTTTCAGGGTTTGGACTAGGCCCCTTACTTCCAGTGAAGGACAGTCTTGACGCCTTAGCATACAAAGACATTATGGACAACGCCATGCTTTCAACTTTGTGGACACAGTTTGGGGAAGAACCTTTTCTATTCCAGCATGACTGTGCCACAGTGCACAAAGCAAGGTCTATAAAGACATGATTGGATGAGGTCGGTGTAGAAGAACTTGACTGGCCGGCACAGAGACCTGACCTCAACCCCATCCAACACCTTTGGGAATGGAGATTGTGAACCACTCATCCAACATCTGTACCTGAAATCTTGTGGAAAGCCTTCCAAGAAGAGTGGAAGCTGTTGTAGCTGTAGAGGGGCGGCCAACTCCATAATAAAGTCTATATATTTAAATAAAGGAAAATTAAATGCAACATCATGAAAGTCCCAGTAAAGTCCCGCTGTAATGATCAGGTGTCCCAATACTTTTGTCCATATAGTGTATGTCTCAAAAGCTGTGCAATGGCTTTAAACCAATATTTGGCCACCATTCCGCATGTGAGTCATCCAAGAAAATGGTGCAGTTTTGGTGAACCACATCCGACAAATGGCAAAAACAAGACCATGAAAGGTCAAGTGTGTGATGGTAGTTTGTGGGTAATCTAAGGCCCTGCGATTTACATTCCACAAGTGTGAACAACCATGCATCCTGCTCTCAAAAACTCCTCATTAGTTCCTTAAGCACATGGCAAGTATTTGTCTCTATGTATATGCAAGGCCAAAGTTCTAACCAGGCCCACACAAATGTTGCTGTCGCCATCCAGTCTTCATAAAGGAAGCAGCAAGACTCTGCCACAGCAGTTTAGTAACAAACACAAATAATATTTCTTTTTTCTTTCAATTCAGCCTGCTTAAAAAAGGATATCATCACTCCAACGTGTGCGTTTTAACTGGCACGATGCCTTAGAAAACCTGAAACATGTCTATGTTTACGCATCCAAATACAGAACTTGGTGATCTCTGACAACAGCAGCTCTGTTTTTCACTCTCTAAGATGATATGGAAGATATTGGCTCGCGTGTCTGATTCAACACGGCAGCATGCTATCTTCAAAGATTTCCATTTATAAGACAGAGAATGACACTGGGGGTGTTTATTTAGCTTATCAGCATGTCTGTCCCTGAATCTGAACCTTTTCACTGGCGGAGAGGAACAAACCCGAGCCCCCAATGTTCTTTCTTTTGAAGTAGAATGGTGAGATTCATTGATATGTTCTTATTGAGTTCAAAAAATAGACCATATCATCTTTTGCAAGAAACATGGGATAGTATTGCTGGTAAAAACAAACAAACAAACAAACAAACAAACACACTGAAAACAGAATTTTTAAATGCAATCATTTAACTTAAACTTCCAATAAATACTTGCATATGTTCCAGAAATACCTATGATTATGGCAAATGGGCATTAGGCTGTCGCACTTATCCAGATCAACTTACAATCATTAGTTACAGGGACAGTCCCCCTGGAGCAACTGAGGGTTAAGTGTCTTGTTAGAAAGTGGGGTAAGTGTTTGGACCTGCAACTTCATGGTAATCAGGTTCACAGGCAAGTCTTTTACCCTCTAGGCTACTACCTAGTGGGTTTAGGCTTCTACATTGGCTCCTGTCTGTCTGAAGGTTTAAGAATGAATCAATGATAAGAAACTCTTAGAATATCACAATGAATAATAAAAAGAGCAGTCCGAATTTAAACCATTTAAACTGTGGTTGGTGTAAGTGTAGTGGGGAAAACTGGGATTTGAGCCCGTGTCTGGTTACAACACTGTTCCAAGTTCACAACACTGCAGCGATTAAAGGCTTTGGGCTAGACTCCTAATATTAAACTGGCCTACATCAGTAACATGGTTAAAAAAAAGTCACAGTGTCTATTAAATGTGTACATGTAAACGCTGACTGAATGTCCATTATTTAGTTATGTTAATTTCTATTGTAATGATCAGGACTGCACTGGTATTCACTCTTAGCCAAGTACCATGTGGGCCAGCATATTGCAACAGTAATACTAATGCTATGGTATTGGAAGCATTATTTGGGCTACCAGCAATACGTAATATATTGCAGAGGCAACTGCATGTTCCCTGTTCACATGAGGTGAAACAGTCAGTATAGTTGTTCCTACACAGTCAAAACCTGGAATTAAACCGATACTGGAGCTTTAATTCTGATCATTCTGAGAATGATCAGGCAGTCTTCCCAGCATGATGATAGGAAATGTGACCTTGATGAAGAATCTCCAAAAGAATGCTGAATTTTATGGAAAAAAAAAAAAAAATGATGGAAATGTGTCCTTGTTTGCAGCCTGACTCCAAACACCATTTCTGGAAACGTACCAACAGACTCAATAGAGCATGTGTTGTTTCTCTACCCTCTGCAGTAAAAGCAGAGAAACTATGACTATTTGATAGCAACTACATATCTGGTTAAAATATCTACCTTTCAAAAGGCTAGAATGCACCAGTGAAGAAAAATGTTTATTTCAATAAAGCTGGTTGCTACTGCATATTTCTGCATATGTACATATTAAATAGAACGCCAGCACTTTTTGTACTCCTCGAGGCCAAACGAATTTGTCAAACATACAGTTTTAGTTAATTGCTTCATTACAAATGGAGACAAAAAAAAAGGAGTGTGAGACCTCTTCCACTTTAATCTCCGCAAAGTCAAAAAAGTTGGGCAAATGGCAGGGAGGAGTGGTGATTTTCATTCTAATGAACTGTGTTTACTTAGTTGTGCAATTTAAACATTTGAAGATTTTACTCAGGGAAGCGCTGGTACGACTTAATTCATGTTAGATGTACATACTTAATGGTAATTTCAGGTATGTAGACTACTTGGTTAACCATTACTGTGCTGCATTATTAGCAACACAGAATAGCCCAAGGGGGGCACTTTCATTTATGCAGGCTAAACCCTTGTTTTCTTGGTTCTGGTGTGTTGGGAGGGGGAGTTTATTGGAGCAATTGCATAGAAAAATAACTTGGTTCCCTAAAGCAGTGGTTACCAACCCTGGTCCTAGAGTTCCCATTGCTCTGTGTGTTTTTGTGTTTCCCAGGCTCCCAAAACACCTGCTGTCACCAGCTGATGTTAGAATCAGAAACCTTTATTGATCCTGGAGGAAACACATAGACAAGAACAAAAAAAAAAATGCACAGTCTTAATAAATCCAATTTAAAAATCTGCAGAGAAACCTCTATATAAAATACACTATGCTAAATACACAAATGGTGCGATATTAATACTACAGATAAATAACTTGCTGTTAAGTGAGTTACGAATAACAAATGGTGGTTATTGCACATACTAGAGAAAAGGAGTATAAAAGTAACAGTAGTTATATTTACAAGGTAAGACTATTCCACATAATAAAATATATGTGCATTAGAGCATGAACACCCAAAAATCTGAAGACATGTCAAGTTTATTCAAACAGCACATTATCACCCACAATGGTCATTCAGTGTGTTTTACAGAAATAGAGAATAAATTAAAACAGAACAACATCAAATAAAAGAATAGAAGAATTCAAAGAATACATAAAACAAGAGAAGATTGACAGTGCAATGGAAGTGCCAACATTTTACCTAAGGACGGAGGAGAATAGTGCATTTTTAGCAGCTTTTTAAAGTTCCAGTTGGTGCAGATTTGATATTGAAGAGCTGGTTGTGCGGTATAGTGCATAAACACTGTTTCACCATGTTTCGTTTCAGATGAAGAGCAGGATGGCCAGGACCAGGACTGGGAACTAACTGAAAGACCAGAGAACCCTTGAAATGAGTTGGCTTCAAATTACAGAAGATTCACAGAAAGGCTTCACAACTGCTTCCTCTATGGTAGTCCTCCAAAGAATACTTTGGCACCTTTATTTTAAAAGAGTTAACCTTGAAGCATTGCTCTACAACAAGGGAAGCACTTGAGATTCAAACTTGAAAGTGACTCATATAAGCTGTACAAGGAAGGTCAAGTAAACACTTCAGCCTTTTTAAAGGCCTTTAAATTTTTTTTTTTAAATGTTAAAAGACAATCCAGAAAGAGCCCTTAAAAGCCTAACAAGAACACAGACATGTTTATTTCTTCTTAGCAAAGCATCAAATCAAATTTCACCTGGACATGTTTCATGTTCTGCCTTGTTTTGTCTTCACGTTGAGAGGCAACCGCAGCACACTGCAGATGCAAATGCCACGTCTGGAATCAACCCTGCCCCCTGTCCTTGCCAAAAAAAAAAAAAAAGAATCAGTAGCAAATTGTCCAATTACATTTGGTGCCCTGAAATGGAAGGACTATATATAAGAAAGGCTATAATTCCTACAAAGCTTTTCTTCCCACATTTTATTTTCAAAACCAAGGCAGTAGAAGACAAAACCAAAACAGGGCTCTACAGGAAAGAACTTTCATCAGGGCATTTTCCTGCAAGTTTTAGTGCACAATTTCTATTTATTTTGCTAAATTATAGTGGTAAAAATAATAATGAAAATACAAAATGTGCAATAACTTTCACACAGGCCAGGTGAGTCCCTGCCTCGCACCCACTGACCCCGGGATCGGCTCCGGGTATCGTGACCCTGGTGAGGATTAAATGGTTACAGAGAGTGAGGGAGTGAGTCAGAGAATTTGTATAGATTTGTGTGCTGGTGCCGGTGAGATACTGATCAGATCAGTAACCAAGTTTCATCTGAATTGTTACAGAGTGTGCGGTGTATTTGGTGGTGATGGCATTCTGACTAAAGGTTAATCAATGCTAGAGCTTAGCGACTGCTAACAGCAGCTGCACTGTTTCCACGCTGCTCTTTTCCCATCGCTGCAATGTGAAGTATAACCCTCTGGGGCCAAAGTCCAACCTGGATAAACATTCTTTGACATGTAAATTCTGGTTCCCATGTCAGCAGACCGGCCCTGCTGTGCCAAACACACGAAGACAGCTTTCAGAATTATGCGTCATCTTGTATGATTAGCGTCCCCAGCTGCTCGCCTGCTAATTGAAAAAATTCCCGCTTTTGTTTTGCAGGAGTGAAATTGATTGATTTGTTTGTTTTTAGCTTCATTAGATCGTGGCCCACTTCCCAGTTTGCAGACCAAAGTATGTTTTAGGGTTGAATAATAATGCAGAAGTTAGTTTGGCGTTTATGGCCCATTATATGCTTTAGCGATAAAAGTTGGAGTTTCAAAACAAATTGCCTGTCAATAGGCCAACAGGGAAATCCAAGCAACAGGCTTTACTTTGCAGTCACGGGGGATAAAAATTGAAAATGACAGCTGAGACACGTTCTCTCTTCTAGCAGCAAATACAGAATTGATCCAATCATAGCAAACAATACTGGAGGAATATAGCATTTTCTACAAATAAGCACTTTTTAAAACTGCATGAAATTGCACCTGGTGAAGAAAAATGATGCTAATATTAATCACACAATGAACACTGATCTTGACTTTCATTGCAGTAATTCTTCCGTGCCTTCTCTCCATATGCACAATTTAAATGACTCAGATTTATGTTCAGCCAATCACAAGAGCTGTTTACCTCAGAGATAAAATGATGAGCACAGGAGGCTGAGCTAGGCTTTAATTGTCTTTGAACGAAGGTGAAGCAAATGATTCATTTTATTTTCACTCACCGATCACCAAACAGGTCAGTTTCCTCAAGCTGCGTGACCTCCTCTGATTCAGTATCCAGATCTGTCCACAGTGCATACTGTGAAAATGTAATAGTGATTGCAACTTGTTTTTTTTTTATATATATATATGTTTAATCATTCATTTATCCATTCATACATTCATTCATTTCTTTCTGATGGTAGTACATAAGCACTACAGCACCGTATAAGAGGCTTAAAACTGTTATTGTCTTTATTAACATTTTTAACACCTTTAGACACATCGCCATATGAACTGCATTGCTAATCCTACAAATATTATTCTAGTAATGAAAATACTAAAATAAATAAGACTATTATTTTAGCTTTACTTACTGCTCTGCTTACTTTTTTGTCACATTCACTCTCACTACCACTTTTTGTAACTGTTGAAATAGCTGGTGTTATCACACACATAAGTATCACAGTATTACTCAAATCACTTCAGTTCATTTATGAATGTTCAGGATTAATCCAAATATGAATGTATTTATTAAGAGCTTCCACTCCCTTGTGTAATACTGCATCTCAGGACTACTACACCCGCGTCTAAACAGACTGCTAACCTTAACTTTCGTAACCAAACGGGTCTTTCTGTTATTTTAGGTTTTGCTAAAAAAATCTGTGGTGCAGACAGAATATTTCCTAGCAAAATGTCCCCACTTTTACAGAACATCCAGTACTCATTTCATTATAAGTACATTTGGCACAAAGTGATAAATATATGCATACACGCACACACACACACACACACACACACACACACACACAGCTAAACATGAAAAGAAATCACTTTGCAAAAGTTACTCAGTTATCAGCCTAATTAATCCAAGCTGATAAAGCAGGTTGTCAGAGTAATCAGTAAATCAGCTCAGCAGGTCATCAGTGGACAAGCATGGGTTAGACTTGCAATAGCCTCCTATCTTCTGTGCAGAATAAACGCATCTAAATTGTCCATGTAAAAGTAAGAGTCAATTTTACTTACCAAATGAAGTATACATTAACCATTTAATTAAAATTAAAACTCAAAAAAATTTAAGTAGGCCTAACCAAAAGTAAAAATTAGTTGAACAAGAGTTAAGCAAGCGACTAATGACCACTGCTTTATATTTGACACTTAGAAGAAAGGTAACTGTTTCCAGTGGCGTGTGAAAGTGTACCAGTGGAAGTTTAGTTTCACTCATGTTAAACTGTTGAGCGAAAAACTGACCAACCAATAACTCAAACACAAGGAACTAAACAGCTTTACTGAGTTTTAAAAACACTTAGTTTAATCCTTGGATGTATTTATTGCTCAAGCCCACAGAGTAATTATTGCTTGTTTATTACACATTCCTTTTAAATTATATTACTATTATTTAAATGCTATTGCATGAAAATAAATTTAATTTGTGGAAATGATGACAAAATTTTGGCAAAAAATGTAAAGGATGTTTCTCTTTCCAACAAATCAAGACTATATTCAATCAATGAGTCATTAATCATCAATTGATGCCTGTGCTTATTTTTCAGTCACTGCTATGAATTATGTAGCAGCTCATTGTTTTAGTTTTTTTTATTTTATTTTACATACTGTATTGATCCCAGAAGAAATTACTAGAGTCCTCTGCCATTAAACCATTCACCTGTGTGAAGCAGTGGGCGTCCAGGGAGCAGTGTGTGGGGATAGTACCTTGCTCAAGGACACCACAGTGGTGCCACTGGCAGTCCTGGGATTCAAACCCACAGCCTTCTGATTGCAGGGGCCACCAGCTGCCGTTTATTCAGCCACTACTGTGAATTATTCAGTCATTAAATGAATTATTTAGTGTTTACGATGAATTGCTCCATAACTACTATGAATTATTCAGTAGCTACCGTGAATTATTCTGTTACGACTATGAATTATGTAACAACTATGATAAATTATTGATTTAACATTATAAACTGATTAACTGCTATAATTCTGGTACAACTGTGAATGATTCGATAACTAACACTGTGATTACTATTCATTATTCATAAATTACTACAAATGATTAAGGAACTACAAGAAACTATTTATTTAGTATCTACCGGAAATTACTATTGTGTTATGACAAGGAAATATTCAGTTATATAATATATAATACAACTAATTATTCAATAATTCATGAAATAAACCATCATTTGTAATGTTATTATTCTGAGACAACCATGTATTATTCAGTAACTATGAAACATTATTCATTACCTTACCAATTCATTTCCAAATTATAAATGATCAGAAGCTCCTATCAATAATTTCAGTTTTACTACTTTTTATTTTGCATTACTGGATATACATTATTTATTCATGACTATGAATTAGTCAGAAACTACTACGTGTTATTCCATAACTACCTTAATTATTCATCAACTAATGTGAGTTATTCATGAACTATTACAAATTACTGAGGAACTACTATGGGTTTTTCAGAAACTACTATAAAACTAATATTTAAATCATGCAGCTCTGAGTGTGAGGAATCATGTGGGCTTGCAGTCTAGGGGGCTTTAATGAAAGCAGCACTAGTTTTAGGTGGGCATTGCAGTATAACATTAAGATGTCAAAAACAACTGGAATGAACCAGACCCCAGACCCCAGGCCTCTGCACATTATACAGTCCAGTCAAGGTGCTTTTGTTTGACAGTGTGGATTTCGCGGCATTCACCCTGTGCTGGCCTCTCATTTCCCCAAACCATTTTGATTTATGATGCTCAAGACATATATTACCTTGGAAAGTCTGACATTTATTTTTTGCTGGAAATAGCATATTTATGGCGGTCTTTCCATTCTCAGTGCCCACTCAATAAACTAAAAGTTTTTTAATGAAACCCTTTTTATTTGGTCGGGGACCTACACGGCATTCAAGATATTGTTGCAAAATGTTTCAAAGTGTCAATCTTTCCACCACTAAGAGGCTAAATACTTCTGCAATATAGAAACACACTGGTGAGAAATTAAAGAAATAACTGAGAAGTGCATTGGTAATATTTTGGGCCACTATGAGTCCTCAGAATGGCTTCAGTGTACTGTGGTATATATTTAGACTCACTTGAGCTAAACTGACAACATGGAAACTGTGGCTGAAAGGAGAACATTGTCTAGACTTCAGTCCAACGTGGATGATGCTGATCACCCACTCTGCAGTGTGGTGGCAGAACTGCAAAGTACTTTTAGCCACAGACTCACCAGCATAAAGTGCTCAGAATCTGTAACTCCTCCTTCCGTCACACATCCACACAATAATCTGTGCAGTAACCTAATGCAACTTCATTATTATGCAATTTCTTATTGGGTTATCATTATGTGCATTATTATCTTAGTATTATGTGCAATAGTCTTACCATGTGCAATATCGTGCAATTTTTCTTTTTGGGTGCTAAAACATTATCTTTATGTACAATGTGTTATTATGTGCAATAGTCTTACCATGTGCACTGTTGTGCAGTTTTCATAAAGTGTGCTAAAACATATCATTATGTGCAATATCTTATGTCCAATAGACTTGCCATGTGAAACAGCATTTCTTATATACTACTGTATACTTGCTGATCTCTATTACATGCAACAACATTCTCCTATCCACTCTTTGTGTTATTAGTGATTCACTTAACTGTAAGTCTTTATACCCAGCAGGTATATATATAGCATAGTGGATTTCATGTTGAGTTTTTATTGGACAGATTTAGATTTTTCATTTAGTTTCGCCTCTGTGTCTCTGTGTGTTTATGCAGTTGTGACATAAGCAATTTCCTTCGGGATCAGTAAAGTTTTCTGTTTCTGATTCTACTAGAGAGGGATGGAACACCATTCTTCCAAAAGATATTTCCTCAGTTGGTGTTTTGATGATGGTGGTGGAGAGCGTTGTCTGACACGAGACTAAATTCTCTGATAGGTGTTCAGGTGGGTTTAGATCTGATGACCGTGAAGGTTAAAGCATATGATTTATATCACTTTCATACTCATGAAACCAATCAGTGACCCCTCGTGCCCTTTGGATGGAGTTGTTGTTAGCCTGGAAAAGACCACTCCCATAAGGACAGAAATGTTTCATCATAGGATAAAGGGTCAAATTAACTTTATATTGATTCGTAATGACCCCTCCAAGGGAACAAGTGAACCCAGACCATACTAACAAAATGTCTCACACAGCATAACAGAGCCACTCGACCGTCTTACAGTAGGGCCAATCATTCAAGCATGTGCTGTCCTTCAGGTACAAGCCACATGTATTCACCCATTTGTGGAGAATGTGGTGGATAACTCATGTGGCCACATTACTGTTTTCCATAACTATGCAGACCAGATAGTGTGGTTTTTACACCACAGATCTCTCAAATGATCATTTGACTCTGTAAAGAGGTTTTTGGCACTGATTTTCTTCTATAATATTCCTGGTTGTGAAGTTGTGGATGAACTGTTTTTGCTGACACATCCTACACTGACATTCGCAGACGACAGCTGCCCCATTCTATCGCGCGTTAACGCAGTTTTTATTACTTTTATTTAGAAAATTCTATGGGGTTTTTTGTGCTCGACCACTTCACCTCACTCTATCTGGGACACACTAGAGCGCCCTTTTTGGGGGATTGTGTGTGAGGGGAGTGGGGTCCCTGGGGGTGTTTACTTACTGAATTTTGCATATAACAATGCAATTAATCATGATTGATCGCAGGAAACCATGCGACTGATCACAAATAAATATTTGAATCGGCGCACAGCATTATATACATATATATATATATATATATATGTATATATATATATA
>JBBPCX010000035.1:2782030-2800043 GCA_037974365.1 Hydrocynus forskahlii | reverse complement strand
TCGGCTTACTCACTAGGGGCTCAGACCTGGACTCTGTAAAGCTGCTTTGTGACAACCTGGTTGTAAAAAGCGCTATAGAAATAAAACTGAATTGAATTGAATTGAATTGAATTGAAATGCAGCAGAGCTCCATTAACTGACCATTCAACTTTTTCTTTTATGGATATCAATCATTTCTGTTTACTGAAGTTAACAAAAGATCCACTAAAGTGGGAAAAAAAAATATTTGATATATTTCAGTGTTATGATACACTTTAAATGGCAAAAAGCCTATTTGGAAGAGTGCATAAAGACAGTCACTGCTCAGAAAGATTGATGTAAAGGTCTGGCAGCTCTTGGACAAACTTGATTACGTAATTCTGGAGTCACTCAAACTGTTTTTATAAAATGGATTGTTCTGGTTCTCAAATCTGTCATGATTGAAGCCCACTAATCTGCTCTGTTCAAGAATGCATCAGCGCTAGGAATGCATTTAGGTCCAGATCACTAAGATAGTCCTTCTAAACAAATGCTGGAGGCGTGTGGAGATACTCTGAGTACAATGAAGGTATGCCATGTTTAAACACAAAACTGTTTAAAAGGCTTAAAGGGCTCATACCTCATATTCTGTGCACCCAAAACAGGACTAACTCACATTTACATGACTATCAGCCAACCTCTTTCTACCCATTAGAATTAAACAGGCTATTATGTTCTGACTGACATCCTTGCATTCAGGGTGAAACACTCCTTATAGCTTCAGAAAGAATGAACAGAGTTTAACTGCAGAAGACTCAATAGGTGGAAGTATGTACATGTGTTGACATCATGACATCACAAAAACAGTGAATTTAAAAAGAGGTGTTTTGCAGCTAAGTTTCCATTAATAATACGATTTCCTATAAATTGGGCTTTTAATAGATCATCTGCTATCCGTTTCTACAACCTTCACTCTACAATGAAAAATATTATGACACTCTGGCACAGGACAACTTCTTTGTAAATGTAACTAGAAATGTGTTTTAGGTCTCTGCCTCAAATTCACCATACCGATCCTGCAAACTTGAAAAATAATCAATCGAATCATTATCTGTGTCACTTATTGTAAAGCAAGGTCGGGGTGGGTTTGCTGGAGTAGGGCAGACACACAAACAAACACACACTCTCTTAAGGCACTTTTCTATAGGCATTCAGGAACCTTGTTGTTTCTAAACTGGATAGTGGTGGCAGCACGTTTTGATTTTCCAGATTCTCAGCCCAGTAATGGTGTAACTGATGTGCTAGCATCCCAATTCTCTCCCCACAGTTTATATGGCCGGTTGTCATATCAAAACCACAACCACATGGAGTCATTCCAGTGGAAAATGTTTTTCTGTCAGAGCTGCTTTTGATATTGTGGTCTTTTATTATTTATAGTCTTATTTGAGTTTTTTTTTTTTTTCTCAGATTCTTTTGCCATGTAGTGAAAACCTAACACAGGTTAGAAATGGCCTGGTACACCTTCGTGTTTCTCATAGCGTTGTTACTGTCATAAAAAACTCCCACTGAAACGTACGCTACTGGTCAAAAATTTTAGAACAAATCTTTCTGGGTTTTTTTTTATTGAAATTCAAGCAGTTCAATGTCTCATTGTTCATTCTGCAGAAAATTCTTCCCAACTATGTTGCAGAAGTTCCCATAAGTGTGCAGCATCTTGTTCTTTTTTCTAAAGTAGTTCTAGCAGAGCTTGGATTTATGTTTTGGGTCACAATCTTGCTGTAGGACGAACCCGACCAACTGGGCACATACCAGAGGTACTGCATGGAGCTACAGAATTATTTCCCACTTCTGGGTAACCTTAACATTTTTAAACCTTTCGCAGTTCAGCACTGTCCTTTATACCATTTCATGCTATTCATTGGACTTGAACTGTTTGAATTTCACTTTAAAAAAAGCTTGAAACACTGGGGTGTTCTAAAATTTTTGACCGGTAGTGTCTCTTCAGCCCAAACAGACAGTAGTGTTGGTATTTTGTCGACTTCCCAGTTTGTTTCTCCATTGTTGTTTTTTTTTTGCACGGACAGTCAAAAAACAATGGCCTCTTTCCTTGTTGTGTTGACAACATTTCGACCAATCAGAAAGCTGTGATGCAGTCAGCTCAGCTGCGGCCCACTTTTGGCCCTGCCATGGATCAGGACTGTGCCAGCATGGGTATTAGTCACACAGTTACATGTCTTTGAATTGTGTTGAGAGAACTGGTTTGATTTGGAGTCAAATTTGATTTGGAATCAGTTTTAAGAGTGTTTTTTCAGAAATTGATGAAGGTTGTATAATTTTTGCATATTATTTTTGTTGCATGTCAGTGTGCATCTTTTTGAGGTTTTCAAGGTCTCTATTTATTTTCATCAGGTTGTGATCCTGCTGAAGTTGTCTGCTGAATGGAAGTAGATTTAATGTGAATAAATAAAAAATATTCCTCTGTCAAAAAACAGTAGTTTACCAGTAGCTCTACTACCAAAATTCATTGAGATCTACCAGGTGTACACAGCACACATTTCACTAAAGGGTTTCAATAAAGGATTCCACTAAAGGAGTTTTCACTGCAGGTGCAATGTTGGCCATAATCATAACCCTGGCTTCTCCAGGTCTTTCTCTCAGTGTCCATATTCTTTGAAAAAAGGACAAATAAAAGCAATATAATTTATACTGTGTGAACACTGATCATGATGAATGGATCAATAGAAATGCTCCAACATTTCTTTTGGACCAAAATCTCATCAATATAAATCTCATCAATACAAACGTAATTGTTTTCTCCTTCCCATTGAAAGTTTCTACTAGTTTTTTTTAGATATGAGGTAGACTCTTTAAAGCTACTGATTTTGCTGTGCATTTGTAGATAATGATGATGATGATTAGTAGTAGTAGTTGTGGTACTAGTACTATTATTATTATTATTATTATTATTATTATTATTATTATTATTTGCAATTTTGAAATACAGTGAACACAAACTATATGTAAATATATCAAGACTATGTTCTCCACACTATTGTCATTTAGAACTCACTCTTAGCATTTAGAACTCACCTCTGCATTACCCTATGCATCTGTATTTGCTTTCATAAAGAGATCAATTTCACCAATGGCTTCTAGTGCCCCTGTGAAATATTGCTTTCTCAGGGGTCCCAAATATTTCTGTCCACTCAAAAGGCAATTCTCTTTCTGCCAGGTATTGCATAATTGTAACTATTCTTTTGAAAGCCACATTCTTGTATTCATATAAAGATTTGATCTGCTGCTGTCACCTCACAACTTTTATCATAAGCAAACATAAGTAAGTTTGGCTTTTCTACTATTCTCAGATCCACAAGGATCAACAAATCATTTACGTTTCTAGTTATTGTAGCCATCTGTAAAATACAATAAAGACAACACACAGATAATTTATCCTTAGCAAATAGCATTGCACAGTGTTTGCCTATAGCTTGTCTTTTCCAAAGTGCATCAGTTTTCTTATGTGGACCAGTAACTGAAGAAGCTTACCACTGTGATCCTCGTTCAGTTTCTGGGCTTTCCTTTTCTCTACTGTTATGTTCCTTAAATGCTCACATAACAGATAACAGAAGTTTCTTTTTGTGAAAATAGCCAGCTGGATGCAACCTTTCGCATCTGACACGCAATCACACACAAATAAATAATCACAGATAAGACTGAGCAGGCTAAGTTTAACCAGATTATAATCACAGCATGTGGGACCACGTCAAGGCAAGCTAGGTTACGTTACAGAAGAATCGACTTTCTTGAACAAAATTGGAATAGAAGGTGGGCATTTGTCTTATCTGGGGGGGGGGGTGCCGTGCTCCCTGTTGGTAGCAGCCACCTATGCAGTTTTTGGTCTTAGCAAGCAGAATATAAAATAAGAATGGAACTTATGCATTGTTTTAATTAAAGAATGCCGTCAGCAGGTCCAAAACATGCTGCAGAATGCGTGGCGAAGTTAACTGTGTCAGCAGCAGCATGGTGAGGGACATGCCCCCTACTCAAACGGGCCAATTGGAAAGGAGCTCAGTTTTGAAAACCAATTTTTTTTTTTCCTCCAGAGTTTTCATTGTTCAGACGGAGCATTTCGCAGGGTGGGCACAGCTTGTCTCTGTGGGGGCAGTGCCCACCCCAGCCCCCCCGTGGTCACGCCCCTGCTCTGGGACCCCTAAAAAGTAGTATTATAGTAAAGCTAAGATGAGACAAGATAAGATAAGATGAGACAAGATAAGATAAGATAAGATAAGATAAGATAAGATAAGATGAGACAAGATAAGATAAGATGAGACAAGATAAGATAAGATAAGATAAGATAAGGTAAGATAAGATAAGATAACCCTTTATTAGTCCCACAGAAGAAGTGAAGAAAGTAGAAGCAGCAAATTAAAATAGAAAGCTAAACATCACAACTGTGTACTACAAAAATACACTACAAAAATATTACAAAAATATAAATACAGTATAAGTTTATATGTATGCATAGTTTACCTATGCATACATGTATACTATGTAAATGTTGGTGAAGAATCAAAATGATACATATATATTCTCTAATATATAAATATATATATATATATGTGTGTGTGTGTGTGTGTGTTAAATGGAGTGTCTTTTGAAGTACAACACAGCCAGTCATAACAGAGTGCATTTATATATGTCTTTAAGGCGCAGTAACAAAACATCCCATGTAATTCAAGGGGATAACGAGGGGTTGAGAAAAAATGGAAAAAATAATTATGACAGTTCCAGCATACATAAAACCACATAAATGTCATAAGTGGTCCTCAGGGAAAAAATACATGAAAATTGTAGGAAATGGACTCTTCAAGATGCGTAATAAGCTGGAGGTTCAAAAGGTTAACGGTTTTGTTTTGTTTTTTGTTTTTTTTCGTTTCTTTTCTTTGTTGTAGTTATTTGTTTGGTTTGCGCTTAGGCAAGGCCCAGATGTTAGTCAGGGCCCTAGGCTACAGCCAGAAATAGCCTATATGTTAATCTGAACAAACATCCACGGAGAAATTAAAAGCAGAGGTTGGGAACGGCACAAAGGCATCCCTTGTCAACATCCCCAGAGTAATAAGATGGATTTCAAAGCAGGCCTACATTTCCTCTCAGATGGCAATATTTTCCTCTTTTAAGGTGAACCAAATCGAGACCCGCAGCTCAATGGGAGGTTCCTCGCGATTACGGTTTAACCACTGGAGAACGTTCTCCCAGAATCCAATAAAGCTTCCTTAAATGCCATAATTTGTCCATCTGAATTGTAGCGATTTCAGCCACAGAAACGCCTTCCCCTTTAATGCTGTCATTAAAGAAAGTAAGCTGTTTTTATGAAAATCTGGTTCCTGCCCCTCATGCTTCAGGCATGTCCCCGGAGCCACACGCCGCCCGAGTTCTGCATGAGAGAACCTCAGCCAAACCCAACACTTGAGTTTCCCTCTAATACGAAACATATCCAGAAGTGAGATTAAATAGGGGTTTGGATTTCTAGTAACAAGATGCCGATGACACACTTAACTCTTCCAAGTAAGCAAAGGCATTTTTTTTTTTGTGGTGTTAAGTGTAAACAGTCTCAATTTACACGGAAAAAATAATTGTAGGCCAATTATCAGCATGTTCCATGACAAGTTCCCTTTGAATATTTCCGCTGGCAATTGTCCTTAAATTCAGAAATGGTCCAAGTGAAACAGACAAACATATCCAAATAACCAGTCTGTTGAAATTTCATTTAAATCATGCATTTAATCCCCCACCCACCTCCCAGACCATATCAATGCAGACCATAAGCTCAAAATGTGTTGATAATACCCTTCTGCCCACATCACTGCAGTCCTGTTCAAATACATGAATCATGTGGCGTATTAGCTCAATAAACAAGCAATGAGCCGCAATAATCTGCTGGGATTTGTGGAAAGTATCAGAACACTGTGAATACTATGTGCTCTATGTTCTCACACTTGTTCATATCAACTGTACTTGTAATGTCTGTTATGCTTTAAATACTTCTGTTCCAATACAAACGGGATAAACTGTGATCTACACTAAAGTGCGTCCTATGCCAAAGTGATTTATAATGCTTGAGGAGCATGAATAGGATAATATTTGTGACTACTGTATCCATAAAATGATAACGTTTCAGGTAAAGGAAACAATATATTTAACTCACAGTGGGTGTTAGGGTGAAAAGATTACATTTTCACGTGATTTTGGACCATTTTGGTTGGGTCATTCACCATGATTGTTTACTCAATGTGAGGAGTGGATGCAAAAGATGGTAAAAATTAAGATACTAGGATTAGTTCTGATAGTCTTTACTGTCAGTGATAGTCTTCACATTCAGGTTTCCTAACATTTATATCTCAAGAGCAAGCAGTGCAGGATTCCTTGTTTCCTCCGAGGTGAAACAACAGCAAAACCACGTGTCAAACTCTTCAAAGGGGCTGATACCTAAAGCAACATGCTTGTACACTGATCTTCAAAGAAATGCTTATAATCTGCATGGCTGCTTGTCTCCCTCTCAAGAACATGTGTACTCATCTGTGTGTCTGTCACAAGCAAAATGAAGAGGAAGAAATCAATGACCGGGCACTGCTGAAGGAAATTAGCACTTGTCATGATTTTCAATTGGATTACAACCATATTCCTGACAACCCATCAGCACAAAAGCCCACTTTTGTATGAGGTAGAGCAGAGAATGGCACGTGGTGGTGAGTTTTAAAATGAGAGAGCACAGAGCCTCTCCATTGAGCTAAGATGATAACTTGAAATGCAGATGACAGCATGTCAGATGTTCGCACTCCTAAACATTTCTTGGGTTGGATATGGCTCTAGGCTTGAGCTTCAGTTGGTATGAACCTGAGTGGCTCTGTGTTGAGCCTATCATGAGGAGACCGCCATTTTGAACCCTGGCAATGTCATAGCACAGGTGGCCTCTTTCATTGAGGGGTAGGACGGCCCTCATTCTCACACATTCCTTAGCTGACATAACAGAATTGTTCTCCTCCAAGTGAGTTAAATTGTCCAATGATGTCCTGTTAGCAAAAACTTATTGTGGTTCTTCAAATTATTGTAAAGAACTGTGCCTTAACCCTCAAAGCATTGGTAGTACTGTGTGAGTGAAGGAGATCTAGATAGTGGGTGGAACTGGACTAAAATGTGTGGAAAATTGGGGGAAAACTGGGGGGAAAGTAAAACATTTATATTATGTGGAGGATTCTAAACTTCAAAACAATTTTCAGACTTCCAAATCCCATCTCTCATAACAGCACTTTAAGGAAATATCAACTGATAGATTCTGTAAGAAACCAAAACTGTTTCTTTTATGGCATCGCTCCCAGAACACTTTTTTGGCACCTTTATTTTTATTTTAAGAGTGCCTGTCAGCTTGCATTTCCCACTGATTATCCTCAGTCTCCTCTTTGCTTAGCTCTGTTTCTGGCATAATGTTCAAGCTGCATTAGTATTAGTAACCATCGTCTGGGTGGTGACCATCGTCTGGGCAGCGCAGATCTAGTTTTCTGTTTGAGAGCAAATGTAATGGGTACATGATTGTACTGCTGTGGGTTCTGACCAGGCAAATAGCACCATATGTTAAGAACATCATTCAAATGCGGACTGATGTCGTATTAACATAATTTTCCATGGTACTGGCATTAAATGATGCATATCACATTAAATGCATCTAAACTCATATTTTTTGCTGACAAGCTCTTAGACACAGGCCATTAATCAGGTTACTTCGCAGATCATTGTAACACATCTTGATGCAGAATGGAACTAAATGCATGCAATTTGGAGAGGTCACTCTTAAGGCTAATATCCCAGGAGCCTCCTGAAAGTCATTATGAGAGTAGACACACTATTTACAGGTTTTTTTTCCTGCATGTCGTGTAGTGCTGGCAGACAGAAAGAAAAAAAAAAAAAGAAATAGTGCATCTACTCTCAAGAAAACATGGAGTAACGTGAACAGTGTAGTTATATTTGTACCTTATATGTTGATACTTTACTGTGTAATTTCCATACCTACTAATGTATTTTGGTTCATTCCTTTAGTATGTGAGTGTCACAAACCCATGCTGGAAGTGCAACACAAATGGTAAATTATCATCATACGGTAAAACTACTCCTTCCCCCAGTTTATGTTGATGCTCGAGGAGTCAGACGTCATGCTGAGCTTTGTTTGATGTCACTGTGCAATCTTAGCATCCATTCTGACATTTTTTTTGTAAAATTCTATTCTTTATCCTCGAGAATTCTTCTTCATTTTAGAGGGAAATCTTCTATCTGGAATTCAGGTTACATCTCAAGCTAATCCAGAGGGTACAGCTGTTCCCTGCCATAAGGTAAATAGAAATGCTGAATTGGAACCCTAGATGCTCGGGCAACTGCAAGGTTGTGCGCTGAACCACTTCTTCTGCAAGAACATCAAGGTGCTTTAAGTCACTGGGCGAGCAAGAGTTAAAGAAGATGCTATTTTAGCTTTTGTTCATGCTGGAGAAAGATGAAGGAGGCTTCACACTTCCAGATATATGGT
The DNA here is from genome assembly GCA_037974365.1 of Hydrocynus forskahlii. Classification (NCBI taxonomy): domain Eukaryota; kingdom Metazoa; phylum Chordata; class Actinopteri; order Characiformes; family Alestidae; genus Hydrocynus; species Hydrocynus forskahlii. The sequence goes on along the minus strand of JBBPCX010000035.1, from coordinate 2,791,513 downwards.
TACAGCGAAAAAGGCTATAAAGCAATGAAGGAAAACAAATGGTGAAAGAAAAAATTCAAAATCACAAAACAAAATCTTATCATTTCTGCAGAGCTCTGATTTCATGCAAAGTGAGCAAGTAACATTACTTTATATTTTTGCTATTTATATGAATTGCTTCATATGCTTAACTTATTTACTTCTCATGACTGATGCCACTAATGTCTGGGGGAAAAAAATACATGACCACCTCCAGCAGCCCCTGACTGGTCAGAAGTTTGCTATGATTCGATCTCGAATACCAAAACTTACTTCATTTTTTTATCCTTAGCCATTCCTTGTTCTGAATGTTTCTACCTGTATAGCAGAACTGGCTGTATGAATGCATAATACTAAATCATAAGATGTGCATAGACCGCCAGTAGAAAAGTTTCTTTTTTTGTTTTTTTAACCCCAGCTTTAAAGATCACTTTGTCCCTAGTCTTAAAATAAACTTCAGCACAAACACTGGCTATTGATCTGTCACATAATTTTCCTCTCCAGGTAGGAAAAACAGAAGTGGACACAGTGGCGGTGAGCTGTGTGGCTGAAATGTTTCTGTTCAATCGAGGCAAACATTGTCCCTGACATTTGTGGAATACAGCGTGGAAAATTATCTGACAGACACGGACGTGAAAGCTAGCCAGATGGTATGGAGTTATACCAGCTGACCTTCTTCAGCTGGAGGAGAACGAAAGCAGGGGAAAAGGGGACCTTTATAGAGTGAATTATGTTTCATGTAGGTCAGGGTAATTATGGGGATATTACCATTTAATATTAGCTTAAAGCTGCGTAAATCAGAGGAGGAGAAGGGCACTTTGTCCTTGCGCAGCCTAGCCTGCTATTTCCTCACCCCACAATCAAGCTCAAGCTCTCTGTTCTCTTCAAAGAAACTCAGCTGAAATCACGAGTGTCTGAATTATATAGAATCTTTAATGCAATTATAGTGGGGGCCAGAAAAGTGGATGCAGAAACCAGAACAGCACGCCACACTTTTACTGTAATCTGACAACAAAATGAGCTGTTTTAGGCCAGATTAAAATCTCCAATATCTGCCAGTCATGAATCGGAATGAGTCACTTCGGAAACATTAGCATTTGGCAATCAAGTAGTGACGACCCGGCACCGCAGGCTCTGAAAGACTGTTTTATATAGACGTGGCAACCTGAAAAATGAGTAACCACAGCTTGCTGCCTCCGAGATCTAAATCAAGCATCCCTCAATCACCGTGTCAAAAAGAGGGATCTCTCTTTCTGCCTAACTGCTCTGATTTGTAGAATCAATAGCTTCTCTCTCCCGTCTGTGATTAGCCAAATCTCCCAGATCTTACTACAAACCCAGCATGGTCTGATCCTCCACAGTTCATCCGGCTTATTACACTCACGCTTGCCTGTGTCTAAAGTAATGTCTACATTTGCCCATCAATAAAAACCCAGACTTGTAATCAGTTTGGCATTTGTACCGACCATGAAAACAGCAAAAATGCAAACCGACTACGAAATACAAAGCTGCCTTATCCTCCACAGAGGAAAACACATAATCACGCTCAAAAATGTCCCCAAGGAGGCTTCAAGGTAGAGCGTGTGCATGAGTTTCATCGCTGTTTAAAAGAGTAAAACACATAAAACTGATTTCTGGTGATTGATGCTGAAGACAACAAAACTATAAAAGGAAAAGGCAAACCAGACATGTCCACCTCAATCACAATGGCCAAACAGCTGTCAGAAATCTGAAGTGTCCTGCCCTGGGGCAGGTTAGACGTGCACCGTCGAGCTGCCATGGTGATGTAGCCTGATAAAAGGTGATCCGTCGTTATAAAGCCGAACATTCAGGGCTAGGCTGATCAAAAGTTCGCTGGCTTAAACTTAAATCAAGCTTTGTGAGTCAAGCTACAGACAAAGAGGCAAAACACATAATCTACTTATTCCCAAAACACTGGCAACACCCAGCACATACGCAGAGCTAGTGACACCACAAGGCAGGTGAATGCAGAGGGAGGAGCTAGGACCAGGTAATCGGTGGAAAAAGAACTGTGTAGACCAGGAACTCTGGCTTTGAAGTGTCGGTGTCCATCACAGTGACTTGGTGACTTTCCTGTTCTAACTCACCTACTGGTACCAGAGAGGTATCAGGTGTATTGGAGATGTACTTTTGCAAAACATGGGTGTTAAAACTTTTGTATACAATATTTTACATATCTGAAATCAAAGGCACAGTTAAGGAGTTTGTTCCTGCTTTGTTGGGAAGGACTCTAGGATTTGGAACATTACTGTGGGGCTTTGATTGCATTCAGCCACAAGAGTATTAGTGAGGTCAGGTATTGATGTTGGAGGATTAGCTCTGGATCACAAATGCCACTGTTCCTCAGCAATGCCTGGGGGCCTTTATACCCTCTAGCCGCTGCTTGGCCATGGGCATAGTGTCCCTGGGCTCATGTACAGTCGCTTCAGAGTGTCCTGTTCACCTGGCAGTGCTTTTCTACAGAGATTATCTAAGATGTGTGTGCAAAATTCAGTCAGTAATGTGTTAAATGCAAAGGACTCAAGTAATTTCCTCTGGGATCAATGTAGTATGTGAAATAAAAAGTTGGCAGGACAATTCTTAGGAAATAGGTTTTAGTGCTGGGTTGATTTATGAAGTACTGGAATGATTGGTGGGTTTCCAATCGAGAAGGTTCAACTTAAGGACCCTCAGGTGAATGCATTAAGTCGGAAAGCTGGATTAACCTTCATGTATAATGACTGACTTTCCCACAATGGGGTGGGGTGACGTTCAATAGCTTCATCAATAAGGCCACTACCATAAAAGCTCATGACTGCTGTAACTCAGCTGTAGCTGTAGCTCTACAACTGCAAAAAAAAAAAAAAAAAAATGATGAAGGAAAGAACTCATCAAGACTAGAACACTCTGTGCTCTGCAAATGAGCGCTCATAATTTTGCCTTGGCAAGTGGAAGCTTCTGAGGACCACTTGAAAGCAGCGTTAGCATGCTAAACTCGGAAATGGCCTTGGAAAAAGTGCATCTGTATACTTTTCCAGAGCGTGAACTGTAGAAAACTGAAGCGAGTGTAATAACTCTCATCTCAGTGATTAGGTTAAGGGGCAAGCAGGGCCAGCACTGGCTCTTCAGTCACTATGCATTTTCACCTCATTTCCTAGCAACAGCTCCATACCGTTCCTTAAACTTCTTTAATAGTGTTTTTCAGCGTGCTGTGGGGCGCTATAATAAAACTTTTATCAGCGGAAAACACAAATAGGAAAATTTCTGCTTTGTTGCCGATAGTCTTCGGGGCCTCCAAGGGAAAGCAGACGTTCGTATGCAAAAATAAAGAAAGGAAGAAATAAGGAAATAAATGAAATGGGTTCCTGAGTTCCTCTTATTGTTCTGTAGCGAGCACAACACAACAGTTTGCGTGTAAAACCCAGAAGGAGTTCACAGCCCAGTGCCCCACTTTCATATCCTTACTGTGCAGCTGAACGACAGTGCAAACACACACAAACACATCTGGGTTTTGATCCAGAATATGCCACCATGCTACATCCCACACTAAACTCTTTATGCAGATATACATGGGACAATATGACAGAAAATGCAGGTTAAAAAAAGAAGAAACAAAAAGCTTTATGTTAGTGTTGAGCAGACAGGAATAAGAAAAGCAACATCAAATGACTGCATAATTTACTTGGCAGACGTTTTTAATATTAAAATCAGGGACAAACAAAAACCTGCAGTGTCATGTAATTCTCTAGCACGCATATATGTGTATGAGTGAGTTTATGCTTATGTATGTATGCATATATATATATATATATCTGTTAAATTCCTACACAAGCACCTCATTCTACTTTATTGGTGATCACCTGAATCAAATCTTATTTAATGAGGAAAAGTATAAAAACACTGCTGTAATCGACACTCTCCTCTTGCAATGTGACCAGTTGGATGGTAAAACACTACTAAAAGTAATTATTTGCATTTTGTTTAATAGTGAACAAGAGATTTGTTTTCTTTGAATTATTCAAGTCCTGCAGACACTGCATCATTTCTCTTATTCTGATGTTTTATCATTTCCTTCAAAATTATGCTCTAAAGAACAATATTTTATTTGTAAATTAGGAGAAATGTTGTCAGCAGTTCTTGAAAACTAGGGCAAAGCTGTTCAGTTCAGTACTTGCACCTATAAAAGATAAAACCTGCGAAACTGAACAGTTTTGCAGTCTCTTGTTTTATATATATATATGCATTTTTATTTTATTTTTATAACTGTCTTCTAACCTCTCTTCATTCCTTTCAACAAAACAGGCTATTTTATTACTGCACCTTTAAAACTATGAAAAAAAACCCCAGTCTGGACCAAGACACTCCTAAACAACTTTGATGTGAATGACCATGGCATAACTGCTATAGGCAGAATAGGCAGGTGTATAAATGAGCTGGTTTTTGTGACATCACAGAATTTGCTCTGGATTTGTTATCAAACATAAACTTTGTGGACTGAGGAGCGATTGGTTTGTTTTACACCATTAAAAATGCTTGCATTGTTCATTTTTTAAAAAAGCTATCCACAATACAGGCCCTTTAATAAGGGAACGGTTCTCTACTTTGTGTATACTCTCTTTCAAAGTCAAGGAGAAAAATCACCTGAGCAATAAAATCAGCAGTGTTAAATGAACTCAGAGATGAATTCCTAATAAAGTAACTCATACACTGCTCCTCAGTGGGCTCACATCTAGTATGCATGAGTTCTTTTAACACTGTACATTAAGATTGTAGATTAGTGCTGTAAATTCTGTTGGGTAGCAGCAAGCACAATATTTTTTTACAAGATGCGTCTGCTTAGAGATGTGTATGTATGTGTGCAAAACTTACTGTAAATTGTAATATTCATTGTAGCACAGATGATACCATAAACCTCATTGGGAAGTCAGTTTGAAATGTTATCATTTTTATTTAATAATAAATGACCAAAGCAGCCCGAAATGGCTGTAAAGACATTGGAATTTGCCCTAAAAAATTAGGTTTGGTGCATCCCTAATGGAAAACTATAACCTTTTTCAGTTTGGTTTTGCAGACAGAACATTTATAACATATCACGATCCTGTTGATCCTGATATCTCTGTTTTTATGATGAATGTTTGACTGTAAAATCTGAAGAAATCCATCAGGTCATTACTGGGCTATTGACCATCTGTGGTTTTGTCTGAGCCTGTATGATGGACAGTACAGGGCTTTGGGTCTGGAAAATGTTCGGCGCCAATACAAGTAAATCTCTTCTATAGGCTTTATTTTCCCCTAGAGGTGTGTGTGTGTGTCTGTGTGTGTGTGTGGCTTTCCAATCGGATTAATATTTTAAATACACACTAGAGAGAAATATGTGATGTCTTATAATTCAAAAGAGAGAGAGAGAGAGAGAGAGAGAGAGAGCGAGAGAGAGAGAGAGAGAGAGAGATCAAGCTTACTTTATAACCTGTATTTTTGGTAAAGAAAGCAGCATTAATTATATGGAAATGGAAATTGGGGTCTTTGATTTCCTCTCGTGTTGACGTTTTAAAAAACATGTCCAAGCCTGAGGTGAGAGACTCAATTCACAGCATAATTTTAGGCTGTGTGAGGAAACAAGGGGAAATATAGACGGAGAGGGAACAAGGGGGGTGTCAGGGGATCACGTTTCAGTGCTTTTTCACACCAGACAGTCAATATTATTAACTTAACGGAAAATGTGTTTATCAATCTTGTAATCACTTTACAGAAGCAAAACAGATATGAAACTTCACAGATGCAGTTATGTTCTTAAAGGCTTCAATGTACAGTTCTAGCAGAAACCATTTAAGTGGAATGCAACCGTTGAACAGTCCTTAAATTTCAAATACATTTTTTACACATATATTTACAATCTTTAAAATAACCATCAATCAATCAAAGTTGTTCTTCTATGGCGTCACTCCTAAGAACTGTTTTTTGGCAACTTTAAGAAGAACCTTTTTGGCCACTTTTAGGCCTGCATGTATAATAAAGTTCTGAAACTCCAAGTAGTTGGATGTATAAATTAAATAGAATCTAACGGATGTGGTTTTTTTTCCTCTTTACAATCACTGACATAAAAGCAATGCCATTGAAGAATCACCTTAAAGGATAATGCTTTAAAGAACCACTTTTGTAAATGAGACGCATGCAAAGAAGCTTTTACGGTTTCAAGAATCTCCACATAATGTAAATGTTTAATTCCATTTAAAATTTTTGTATGTCCAAGCCTAAAACTATTAAGGGACCCCTATTTTTAAGACTATACTAAAGGGATTTACCAATATAATCTATGGAACAGATGAATAATTTAGTTTTTTTTAATCATTTTCTATTTTTTAAAGCATATTCAGTTGAATTCAGGATCCGACAAGTTGCTATATTTTCATTTATAGAATCCTTGGTAGATTTTATTCACGGCTCTAATATTGCATTTTAGGTGTATTTGGACATTTCACATCACCATTATATGCCGACTGCAGTTTGGCCCTCAGAGCTTGATGCTCTGTCCATTCCAAACAGCTGGTGCATGGCCATCCACTCTCCTCCAGCTCCACTATAAGAATGAATAAGCATTTCAGGCAGCTACACGAGTCGCGCGAGGGCCATAACGCTGTCTTTTCATTTTATGAAGAACTCCCCATCTTCAAAAACAGAATGACTGCAAAACCACATTTGCTTTCCTGAGGGTGCTCTGGAGAGTAAACTGCACTTGGTGGAGCTTCTAAAGTGAGATGATTGTTGGCAAAAACAAAGATGAAAAAATAAATAAATTTGATAATAAGTCCATTTGAAGGACATGCTTTTAACTGTACACATACACATATGCAATATTGTCCTCACAGTCTATCTATATGACCAGATAAAACTATACTGCAACATCAACCATACAACTTTTGTAGGAACATATTGAAGCAGGTAACCCCACCGAGACTACAAGTCAAGGCATTATTTGAAAGTACATAATGAAAGAGATTCTTGGCCCTTTTCTGTTTGTGTCAAATTCATCTGTGCGCACACACATATCCACACACACACACACACACACACACACACACAAAACCTTTTTGTGAAGCCAAATGTCAAAGCTCAAATAAAACAGTGGCAAGAGGGATACCGACAAAGCAGCTCATGGTCCTTCGGCAGTTGTCAGTTCTTTAATTACAACAGATGGGACAGATTAGTGATCACAGTTCAGCTGTGGGCTTAAAAATCACAGTCAACAGTAACTGTCTAGGAAACTGACCTACAGTATCTATGCCCCGCCCACAAATATGTTCCGTCATAATAACTGTCGCCAGTCTGGCAAAATCCCTCCCAAACTAAATACAGTATTCACATTGGATATTTATTTACAATCGTCATATAACATTTTGATGTTGGACGCTAGTGATCTGGGCTGTGTTCTTGAAGCTAATATATACCAGGCAGGTTAGAAACTATAATATATTAAAGTGAGCTTGATTATGCAAAACTACGTCTAGTCTGTCCTAAGAACAAGGCCATTCACACTCATGCAAATGAATTAGATCTAAAATCTCTTTCATTAAGTTAAAAAAGATTTCCCCAGTGGGGCAGCTGGTGGCCTAGGGGTTAGGGAGTTGCCTCTGTGATCAGAAGGCTGTGGCTTTGAATCCCAGGACTGCAAGTGGCACCTCTGAGGCTTGAACACGGTACCATCCCCACACGCTGCTCCCCGGGCGCTGTGTTCCTGGCTGCTCGCTGCTTCACTTGGTGAATGGATTAAATGCAGAGGAAAAATTTCACACTGTTCACACTGTGTGCTGTGGTGTGTTCATATATGACAAATGGACTCTTTACACATCTGTAAAGCTTGTTCAGTGACACCTTCTCCTACATTCCCTTTAGTAAAACTCCTATGTACTAGGTAACTATGGTGTAATGGTAAGTTCCAAGACAGTCTAACAAAAATTCCCAACAGCTTTTAGGTATCAAATAGGTCAGTGCTGTATAGCCACTCTTGATAAAATAGGGTATCAGTCTAAATAACTAAATTATACTGGAAGCCCAAGATTTTAAACAAAAAAAGGGTTCTCATTTTTGTTTTCTTAAAGAACCTTGCAATGGATGGTTCTTAAAAGGACCCTTTTTGATCATATGTGTGAGTATGAAGAACCTTTGCAAAGTTTAGCCCTTAGAACTCAGAGCATATTAATCAAATCTTGATTTCAAGTCCTTCTCCAGGTTTTCCACATCCACTTGTGGACGGAGACTATCCTTTCTTTTTTTTTTTATCCTGTCGTGTCTGCCATCTTAGCAAGCAAAATATGAAGCTGGGTGCCATGATGTGCCAGACACCTTTGCTTTGCCAAGTGGAGCTTGACAGTATGTGCCCCTCTTGTTATCTGAGCTTTTTATTTATTTATTCATTCATTTGATTTAAAATTAGGCCAAATCAGACAGGGGTAGAGAAAATACAGAGACAGAAAAGAGGACAAAGCCAAACATACAAAAAAAAAGTTGAAGTTGAAGAGGTTGAAGATACCAATGAAAACTGCTGCCACTGTGTAATCGCTCAAAAGGCTGCACCTGAAAAACAAGAACCAGCCACACAAACACAGAACAAGACACAAAGCAACGCAAAACACTGCAACAACACAGAAACAACATACACTCCTACTGTCAATGCTATAACAGCACACAGAAACCTGTGGTTCTGAGTAGTTTTTTGATTATGTATATTCCTATACCTGTGTGCGTGTGTGTATGTGTGCATATGCATGAGCGTACGTGTGTGTGGATGTGTGTGTGCCTGTATGCCTCTGATTGTCATGTGTGAGCCTATGTATATACGTGGGTGTATAAGTGTGCACGTGTGTGTATAAGTGTGTGCATATAAGAATGTGCATGTGCGCATATAGGTGTGTGCCTGTGCCTATATGAATGCATGTGTACGAGTGAGTGAGTGAGTGAGTGAGTGGGTGGGTGAGTGGGTGGGTGAGTGGGTGGGTGGGTGTGTGAGTGAGTGAGTAAGTGAGAGAGTGAGTGAGTGAGTGTGTGCGCGTTCACGTGCATGTAGCGTCCGAGTTTGTCATGGAATGTTTTGCGATGAGGATTAGGGGCCACAACCACGCCACCCGGAGGCCGCAGGACCTGGTGGCCCCATCAGAGGCCAGGGGACCCGGCTGCTCGCCCCAGGAGGGCCAAGCGCCAGTCCCGAGATGCAGATGGGGAGGCCCCAGACAGGGGCCCCCCGCGACCACGGGTCAGGGGCCCTGGCAGCCGATGGTGACAGAGCGCCCGGCCCCGCCAGGAGCCAGCCCCGCAGGCACAGACGGACGCAGGGTCCGAGCCCCGCACACCCAGAAGCTGCCCGTCCACCCCCCACCAGGCAGAGCCCCCACCCCCGCCAAGGCGGCAGGTCAACAGGCGCCAGCCAGCAGCCCCAGGAGTTGGCAGACACCCCCCCAAAACACCCCACCC
>JBBPCX010000035.1:2755392-2781312 GCA_037974365.1 Hydrocynus forskahlii | reverse complement strand
CCCCCCACCCCCTTTACCATTTAAATTACAACAACTTTGGTTCTGCGTGACACAGAAACACTGAACAAAGCTCTGCATGACGTATGCCCTCTTGATCATCAACACAGTCCAGGGGAACTTCATATAAGGAGTTGTTTTGCCATATGACGACAATTTACCATTTGGCATGGACCTATGCAGCTCGTGTTCTAAGGGTTGAACAAGTCTGTTTTCTGTAAGGATGAACTTAAATCCACAGAACTTTGACATACAATTGTTTAACAAGTATCTATGGCTGTGTACAACCAGCTGAACACATGTTATACGCCTGGTATCGGGTTAAAGCCATGCTGGATGAAAACTGTTCTTAATGCTGTGTGTATTTACAAAGCTATGCAGTAATGCAACAATGTAGAAATCCTAGTTTGTTCTGTAGGATACCCTTCAAGGACAAGCTTGTCATTTACTCAGCAGAAATGTCCTTGCTAGCATCTCATCCCTCTCTTCTCCAACGGAAAAAAAGGCACTGGATGTATTTCCAATGTATGGCACAAATGAAGATCAATGAAGAGCAGCAGACCATGCCTTTCTTCTTCAGGCTCATTCGTAGCTTTTGTAATCATGGGTTGTTTCTTGTACGCTTTCCACAGAGGAAGCACTCAGTTTGAATTATATGATTCTGACCCTGAAATGTTTCATCATTAAGTCATAACAGAGAATACCACAGATATATGATTATTTTCAGTACGTGAAAAGATCCTCTGAAGGCCGTCCCAGTCCTGCCCTGACGGCACCCACATCAAGCTGAGTGAAAATTCCTTTTCCTTGATTTTGCCTAGTCACCAAATACTTGTGTGGAGCAGGTGGATATGCATAGCTTCTTTATCAGGTAAAATAAAGGAAAGCAGATAGGAGTGGAAGTTTCATTCAGTCTTGAGTGTATACACATATACAGTCAAGATGGTCTGGCTCCAGATTTTACAGAGTGAAAGGATACAGAGTACACATATATAAATACACTATAAATATAAACTCTAAACTAGAAGTAAAAATATGCAGTTTGATACAAAAAAGTGCAATTTGGTACAAGGTCATTTTTAACATCCAGAAAATTGTGCAAATCAGGTGGAAAGCAACAATCCTGGAATGTATTTGTGTGCTTTAAATGTGCAAAAGATCAGAAGTGGTTCAAAATAAAGAATTATGAAGTCAATCCGTGAAAAATACAGAAACTCTGAGACAGTATTCAATAACAAGTGTAACACGGATGTGTTTTTGCATGTAAAAAATGTTGTATGTCATCTCTGCATAGGTGCGATGCTAATCTCCTGTTTTGTTCCAATTTAGACTGTTTTAGACTGGTTTTAGTTGTTGTAATCAGATTTTACTAATACAAGTTCTAAAGATTATTGTAGAATCAAGGCTTATTTGCAGAAAATATTGCGGAAAATAATCTTTTTCACCCACAATATATACAAAAATGTGTATAAAACTGCAATATTTAAGATTTCTGTAGATGACGTATAAATCAACAAAGCATTTTGAAAGGAGGAGTTCAAATTTTTGCAAATGACTGTAATGCTATATTTTTGTACAAACCCATTACTAACTGCTACCCATTTAAACATGTGCCCTGTTGGAAAACTGCTATGCTGATGTCATCGATTCTGCAGAATTATGAATGGCTCGGACCTCTCAGGGCCCTAAAATGAAACAAATGTGTGAACTGACTAAATAACATGAGTCAATTCATCATGCAAACGACATGTCACTTAAAAGTGTTGCTGTGCATCCAGGTCAATTAACATTTTGCAGAAAGGCATTTCATTGCATGCAATGAAGCATACAGTTTATGCGCCATTTTTCAAAGTGTCTTTACTGGCCAGGTTTCCTGTCTAAAGCCAGGAAGACTTGCTGCTCAAGCGATTTAGACTTTTCCCGTGAGCTGTTGTTCATCACCCCACCTTGAGCAGCTGGTACAATAAGGAATGACAAAAATTGCAATATGATCCGCTGACCAACTTCGCACCTAAAAAGTTGTATTACAAGTTTCAGTAGTTGGTCTCTGAGTTGTCCCATCTATAAAGCTAAGAGCCTCAACCAAGTAAAGAATACGTAACATAGCATGAGGACAGTGTAGTGGTTTTAGCCACTTACTAAGGCACTGTTTTGGTCCATTTACACTGTCAAAAACATGTGAGGGAAAAGATTAGGTTTTTATACCCTCACATTTGACTACACACACAGGTTTTAGCTTTTATACGTCCAAGAATTGAACTGAACAGCTTTGCCAGTTTTTAACAACTGCTGATAATATTTATCTTAATTTCCAAATAAAATCATTGTACTTTAAAGCAAAATTTTAAACAAAATTACAAAACATCAAAATAAGAGAAATGATGCAGTGTTTGCAGAACAATAATTCAAAGAAAACAAATCCCTTGTTCACTCTTAAACAAAATGGCAGTAATTACCTTTGACATACTACTAGTAGTGTTTTGCCATCCAACTGGTCACACTTGAGAGAGGAGAGTGTTGATCACAGCAGTGTTTTAATACTTTTCTCAGTAAATAAGATGTGATTCAGGTGATCACTAATCAGTACCTCATAAAGCAGAATGTGTGTGGGAATTTAACTTTTTTCTTTTGTTCTGTCCACTTTGCTGCTGTAACAATTCAAATTTCCCACCTGCGGGACAACAGTTCTCTTATCTGACTATCAAGAAACGAGGGAAAAAACACATCATCACAATAACAGGACTTGTAATGGTATGTTAGCCCTAAGCTAACGCTGGTGCATGTTGACATTTTTAAGCCATTCTACATTAAACATGGACATTTGAAGCTTATAAAACATACTACATATTTAAGCTGAAATGTGCAATAGATTTTATATTTTATATTTTTCGACTGAAAACAGGTTAGACTACTGTTTGTATTCCCAATCAATGAACCTCTAAGCCTAGAGTGCTGCTTTTTCTCACAAAATTGAAAACTGATGTAAACCCGTTATAAACCAAAATATGATTGATTTATGTTAATTTCACTTCTTAATGATACTGGTGATTAAACTAAACCCCACTGTAGCTCCAGTTTGGAGCTCTTTAAAGCTGGGGAAAGGAGGGCAACATGGAATGGCTGTCCTTCCAAAGTGAATTTTTTTGGTCTATTTTATGGCAGCTTGCTGTGTCATTTGAAGGCAGGTCGCTCTATAAATGGACCAAAGTCTGGGTCAGGCTCATACAATTATATTACATATTAAATTACATATAATGAAAGGTATATGTGCTGTTGGTTTATTTCGTGAAATGCAGAGTGAATGCAGAATGCACTGTTTATCTTCCGGAAAGCATTAGCCGTAAACAGGTCAAGCACTGTCATGTAGAGCTTTTCCCATCACCCTATGCATTCATATGTCTTTTTTTTTTTTTTGCTATAAAATGGATAAAACTTTTTTTTTGAGGGAATCAAATAACCACAGGGCTGTGAAGAGATGGAATATAAGCTTTTTTCTTCACTCATGGAGTGAGTAAGCTTCATTTTTTGGGTTCTCTTCAATTCTGCATGACAGTTGAGACGAGTCTTTTCTTTTTATTTGTGGTCCAGAGAGGGCGGACGAGGGCCTTAAGTGATTTTACCTGGAGCTTTCTCTCCTTTAAGGGTCAGATACTGATACATTTACGGGACTAAATTATCCAGAGTCTCCTAAGATTAAAGAGTTCCTGTTGGCATCTGGTTAGCTCATAAATGCCTCGGCCATCTCGCCAACATATGTTCCCGGGCCCTCACTCGCTAGTAAACAATGTCAGCTGCATACATGACATGGGGAAAGAGGCATGGGGGTTTCATAAACACGACTTGAGAGCGAGAAATCTCAAAGCGGTTCTAATGAGCAAATATTTACTCTGTAATTAACTAATTCTGCAATGCAGAGAACAAGCAGACTGCCAACTTAAGTGTTCACACACGACGGCGGCTCTGGCAACCATCAGCAAAGTGGCCAGCAGTTTTCCATATGAACTGAGGGTGTGAGCTGATTGATAGTGTTTGATGCGTCTCTGTACTGCCAGCACTGCATATACGGCTTGTGTTTTTAATGTTTCAGAAGAAGGGAAATGCTGAATGCTTGGCACAAACAACACAAGAATCGCACTGAAAATGGTGTAACCAAAAATAATTGAAAAGTAATGAGCACTGGTTGTAAACCCAGTCTTGCAGCCCAGTCTTCATACAGCACCAAAACAGGTCACGCAACATCTGGCTATGGACCATGTGTTGCTTGACCAGTTTGGAGGTTATGAGTTAATAACTGTTTGCATTGCAGCTGGAAAATATCTCACATCTGTGCATATCAGGCCAGTTTGCATTAGATGTAAATGAGTCAAAACATGGCTGGCTTAATCTGAACCACATTTGCATGCATTAATCAGTTTCATCTACTAAATGAGGACAAATAAGAGTTTTAACTCTCTGATTATTGTTCTTGTTGCGTTATTAGCTTCTAAAACGGTAACAGTTTTTGGCCAAATCATCTCTTGCCAACCATTGGGATTTTTTTTGACCCAAGCTATTCTCAGAAATATGAGGAGTAATCAGGTTTTTACAGTGTCATTTTGCCCCTGAGCAGATGTTTTCACTGAGATGGGGCTGACCAGGGACCCATAACAGCCTCCAGAACACACAGAGCGCATGGACAGTAAATGAAAGGAAATGGTTTTAGCGACAGCAGGGTGAGGCTTGCAGCTCTTCCTGGAAAAGGTCAGTGGCGTCCCTACTAGCTTCATGGCTAAATGGATAAATCTGAGTGTGTGTGCCTGATTGAGCAGCTTTTAATTGAATCATTAAGCTGTAAACACGCATGATGACATCTCATCAGTCATAACTTGTCAAAGCTTCGGTTAATTTAATAGGGGAGCTGTCATTAGGCTGGACGAAACTGGTTGATATAAAACTGGGTAAAGCCTGCGTGAGATCCTTGTTATTTTGGAGATATCACTCATCAATCAAGCACCTTAATCTCTGTTTGACTGGTGCTTAAATCTCCCTTGAAGCAAAAAAAAACAAAAAAAAAAAAAACGATTTCAAGTAGATAAGTATGCTGAATTCTGTTTCTCAGGCTGATTCAGTATGGGCTTGGACTATCCTTTTTCTGGCATCCCAAACACTCTTAATATCAAGAACCCCGGATGCTGCTTGGTTTGTATATATAGTTTAAAAACAAAAACCTTGTTATGACTTTATTTCGAAAGACAAAAGCCTGCTTTAGATTATTGTTAAATGCTTACCTTGCTTTTAATTTGCATTCAACTGTCTTTTCTAATTCCTTTCCTTTCCTAACTCTAACCTTAACCTCAGCCCAGAATTGAAACCTAACCCTCAGCCTGGTCCTTAAACCTAACCCTGGTACTTATCCTAAATCTAAACCTAACCCTGTTGAAAATCACATGCATTTCACCAGTCAGTTCATTAAGAATCAATAGATAATCTATCAAGGGTCATCCCTGTAAAGTGGAATTAAATGTGTGAAAACTCACAGATAAAATAATACTAAAGACATTCATTATGAATTCTATTCAGCTTTATCTTTCCAGTTCAGATGATCTTTTTATTCTTAATTGATATTTATTAGCTGTATTATAAACCATTGATAAATATCAAATATCAGTATAAAATTTCAGACTTAACAGATTCAAGTCTGGGGGAACAAAATCTAGTATTTCTTATCTTGGCTCTCAGGGAAACATCCCAAGGCCTCTCAGGCAGCTTAGTAGAGCTTTAGCATTCAGTATAAATCTAAGAAAGAAAATCATGAAAAAAATATGCAGGATACTTTGTGATGTTCAATGAGTTACCCCCAATTATGGAACAACACTTGATAGCACACTAGCGCAAGATGTACACTCAGTTAATCATTAGACTAACAAAAGTATCACATTCTGTAGAAGTTCTTCTGTATGCACAGCAGAATTTGCTGCGCTTGCATATTACTCAGCCACATTACTTAATGAGGAGCGGAAAATTGTGGTAGTATTAATTTAGTTGCTATGAGATTTTCACAAGGCTTTACAGACATGGACGAACCAAGTCTAGCCCCCCCACAGCAGATAGTGATTGAGGGTTCTCAAGCCGCTCCCCACGGACATGAAGGAAATTATGTGTGATTTTTTTTTTCTAGTATTGGCAGCTCTTTCTTTTTCGGTCTCTCTCTTATTTACAGCCACACACAAGCATGCAAGCAGCACTCCTCTGGGAGAGCCTACAGTCTAGATGATCATTGTTCTTGTTACTTATCCTGTCTCGCTGCTCAGCTGCCAGTTTGCCAAGGCCTCTACTGAAGGGGAGTTTTTGTCCCTGAGGATGAAAAACACATCCCCTGCTCTGTGTCCCTCTCAGGGCATGGAGCACTGAACAGACCCCCGCATTTGTATCTAGGAACATACTTCAGTTAAAGCATGGATATACTTATGGCATAAATAATGAAAAACGTTACTTGTTTTTCATGTTTTGTATATCAAAAATACACTCTGCCATATTATTTGCACCAAACCCAAATGTGTTTTTCCAGTAAATGAAAAAAATGCACAAAATAGCACAAACTACTACACCTCACTGATTAATAATAGTAGTAGCTTTGCCAGCTATGTAGCTTTAGCAGCATCAGACTGACTTCAGGGCAACAACTCACACCCCTCCTGACTCCAAACTCGAGGCTCATTTGAAGATTGTTAAACAACAATTAATAGATTATTAATAATAAATACATCTGATCATTTTATTAGTCCAAATTTTATTTAAAATGTAGTGAGAATACCGAATCATAAGGTAAATTCATTGTTACAATTTAATGGGATGTTTCTGTCCTCAATTTGTACACTTATAAGTTCAAAAGGTCATTCATTTTTAGGGTTTAGTACACTTGAACGGTTGACAAAGCCATAAACATTAGTGGTAAACTGATTAAGTTCCCAAGTTCCCCAGTGTTGTATCACCAGCCAGAAGATTCTCTTATATCTCACAAACACAGCAGATCAAGCCTGGAAACAGGAGGGGAAACAGTCAAGTCAGATTCAAAATTCAAGTGTCTTTATTTGTCACATGCATAGCCATATAAGTACAACACTCAGTGAAATGTATCCTGAAATGCTCCTTTTTGACTGGGCAAACATAAGTACATTTTGAATTAAAAATCTGGAACACAAATAAAAATAAAGAAATGAGTACAAGTAAAGTACAATTTAAAATTTTATAAACACAAATCTGAAATTTTCTAAGACACAAATCTAAAAGTAAATAACTAAAACAAGGAGCACCACAAGTTAGAGATAAAATATGTAAGCTAAAAAAATGGAGATCTTTCTAAGTATTTCTATAAATGTAGCAGCAATGTGTACAATGTGCAAATGGAATGGTAAAGTGCATTGTGCCATATTAGCACAGCAATGTAAAACAGAGTGACCAGAGTAATGTAAATAGTAATGTAAGACAGTGACCAGAGTAATGTAAACAGTAGTGTAGCAGCATGTACAGTGTAGGAGCATGTGATGTAATAATAAATCAGATATGATATTACAGTATTGCTATGGTAATGCTATGAGGGAAGTGGGGGTATGTTCTGATTTAGGACTCGAATGGCCTGAGGATAGAAGAAGCTCCTCTTGAGTCTCTCTGTTTTTGCCCTGATAGTGCTCTTTTTTTTATTATTATGCTCAATTGCATAAGTTGAAACAGTCCGTTACTGGGGTGGGACGAGTCCTTTAATATCCGAACGGCTCTGGGCCAACATCTCCTGGTGTAAATGTCCTGTCGGCAAGGGAGAACAGACCTGCAGCAGCGTTCTGCCACACGGATCACTCTCTGGAGAGCTTTTTGGGCCTGAACACAGATATTCCCATACCAGGATGTGATGTTCTGTGTGAGGAAGCTCTCCACAGCGCCTGAATAGAAAGCTCTGAGGATCACTGAGAGGACCCCGAACTTCCCTAGTTGTCGGAGATGGCACAGACGCAGCCTAGCCTTTTTGGACTGGACCTGAATGTGAGTGGTCCATGTCAGGTCTGAGGAGATGAGGACACCGAGACACTTGAAGGACAACACCCTCTCCCATGGAGCTCCGCTGATGATGAGGGGCTTGTAGTCTCGCTGCTGTCTCCTTCTGAAGTCCACTACCTGTTCCTTGGTCTTGCAGACGTTCAGCTGGAGGTGGTTGTCCTGACACCATGAAGCCAGGTTCTTCACCTCCATGTAAGCCGTCTCATCATTGTTGGAGATGAGGCTCAACACCACTGTGTCATCAGCAAACTTCACAATAGTGTTAGAGCCATGATCAGCCACACAGAAGTATAGAGGGAGTAAAGCAGTGGTGAGAGTACACACCCCTGTGGCGCTCCAGTATTGGTGGTGATGTTATCAGAGACACACCTACCCACCTGAGACCTACCAGTTAGGAAGTTTAACACCCACGCACACACACAGCTGTTGAGTCCTAGATCCCTCAGCTTTGTGTACAGTCTACCTGGCACTATTGTGTTGAACTGTAGTCTACGCTGAACTGTAGTCTACAAACAGCAATCTCACATAGTTACCCTGTTTCTCGTCCACGTGGCTGAGTGGTGAGCAGTATGTGGGAGATGGCGTCCTCTGTGGATCTGTTGGGTCGGTAGGCGAACTCTGTAGAGACCCTGCTTGGTGATGGAGCTGATGTTGAGGATCCATGTGAGGTTCTCTGCGATGAAAACACCAAGGAACTTGGTGCTCTAGATGATCTCCACTGAGGAGCCATTGAAGTTCAGCAGAGAGCGATCACAGTGTGTTCTGGTGTCAATAACCATCTCCATTAGCAGCTGCACCTCCTCTCTGTGCACCACCTCTTCATTCTCACTGATCCACCACGGATGTGTCTTTAGCAAACTTGATGATTTGATTTGAACTGTGCATTGATTGTCCAGTCAGGACATCCATGATCCATGTTATGATTACTGTGTAAATAATCATAACATTAATATTACCTGTGGTCAAAATAGTCCTGTCACCTGTAAACCTACCACTGTATCAGCACAAAAATAATTGTTTTGTACTGAGTGATGTCACCTTTGTCCATGATTATGACTTGAATATAAAGAACCAATAGTTATAAAAATTTTACTGGCATGACCATTTTCTGAACTAACTTATAAGAATGTCCAAATTCAAGTCTCATGGTTGAAACTTATAGTACCTAGAGAGAGCTGCTCCCTGAGGATGTGTCAACTACAAGGCTATGATATCTTAAAATAAGATATGGAAATGAAATCTGTGTAACGTAATTCCATAGATATAATGAGTTGATTAAATTGGTGTCAGTACAGGTGAAGTTGTTGCACCTGTTTACATTTCAATGTCTTGATATGATCTGGGCCCTCAGTTCCCTTCAGATAAGTTCCCTACATCTATTCTCTGTGATGCCTTTGAAAAAACATAAGGAACTACTCCTCAGACTGACCTAAGGGAGAAACCAGCCGTGGAGAAATGGAATTGGATAGCAGCGTGTTTGGAATTACACATACAAGACTTGGGAATGCCTCAGTGAGACACCACCTGCAGCGGTCACTTCAATTTCCATCTCTGAAGAGAGAGTGATCCAACGTCTTCTGCTTGGCTTGCTATGAAAGTGATAGCATGTCTGCAAGCGCCTCAGGGCAGGAATCTGCGTTTCGTTTGTGGGGGGAGAAGAGAAGGGATCGAGGGAATTTTTGTTGCACTCAGTCTGAGCGGACATACTTGGGTAAAGGATACTCCCCTCAGTGAATACCTATACTGGCCAAAGTGATAAAGATCATAAAACGGACAGGATGAGATGGAAAATTAAACAGTAAGGGGCACAGAGAAGGGCTAAAAAGAGGGATTTAATGATACGAAATTTCAGTGAAAGAACTGCTGAAGTTCTTAACCCTTAAGGTGCAATTGTATCATAGATTGTGAGGCTTAGTTTTGACTGTAAAATAAAAACAACAAAACTGTTATGTATCAATTGTCATAAGAAAACCTGAATTCTCTGAAATGGTAACTTTTTAGGAGAATGAAAACACACGTGTAGTCTTGTGCAAGTGAAAATTGACTCAGGTATTTTTAATTAAAATAATCAAATAAAAAGTGTTCCCGTGACTCTGTTATCAGATTAACTAGGCAAGTATTGTCTCTCTGTGTCTGAAATGTTATGACTGTGTTGAGTTGCTAGTGAGCAATGAGGGGTGAAAGAGGAGAGACGATAACTCTACCTTTCCACAAAGACAGTTGTGTTGGACAGTAAAACTACAGTTTTCATCGTATAAAAGAATTGTGTACCTGCACTGGCCCTCTCACTGGGAGACTGCGAGTTTGACTGCCAATGTTGCCACAGCCATCCGTGCCCAGGAGTCCAAGAGAAACTATTTGTAGTCTCTTGGTTTAAAGAGTTGTCACTCAGTACAATGCTTTCATGTCTGTTAGCTGACATAACAGAACTGGCTGTAAGCATTCTCCTTGGAGTCCAATGGCCATCAAATGTGTTAGGATAAGTGTAAAAAGTTAGCTTCCATCCTTCCACTGTTGTTAGCATCATGTGATTACAGGAGTCCTAGTTAGTGACTTTAACTGGACATAACAAAATTATAGAGAAAACTGTGAAAAATCCAAAAAGTAATTTGAAAAATTAATGCAAAGCTGCCACAATTTAAAAAATGCATTTAAACATCATAAAAACCTTTTTATAAATATTGATTTGCTTGCTCACTCATGAACACAAAATTCCAGTTTGCTACCAGTTTTGTATACCATATACATTTCCATTCAAATACATGTTCAGTCAGTAGTTCACAGTTCAGCTGAGGGATTCAAATGGAAAACCTGGTTAAATGTATTACCAGATCTGATGTTGACTAATAGTGAACCACTTCTGCTGGCCCACGTTCACACAACAGAAAGGGATCTTAGCAATGCTTCTTTAACAATGCTACAGGGCATCTCAGGGTATGGATTTTTTTTTTATATTATAACAACCTATACATGTATGTGTAATTGAACAAGAAAAGTTGTTAACATACTGTATATTATTTTTAGGGGGTTGTGAAGAGAAAAAGAGGAAAAACACTGGTAACAGTGGCATCTTTAAACCTTAGTAGGTCAGTATGTATGTATGCACTATTGAAACATCTATCTGATCTCACCCTAAGGTCAGTAGGTGTGAATCCAGTTTTTCTTTTTTGTCCTTCCAAGTGCAACACCAGAACTCAGTTAAAGGGCAGCGATAGCAGATAACTTCAAAGAGCTCTGGAAAGCATGGCTTCACCTCAAAAATATTTTCAATTGCATCTGACTTGCTGGACCTCGCTATTAATTGCCAAATTGAGGCTTTGTTGTCTTTGGAATCCGTCATGAATATTCATCCAGCGTACTGTATGGATGTGCATTTTTGCTTTGTATTAGAATGGAATGTCACTTCCACTTGTCTTCATTAGACTAAAGGGTCAGCAGCGTCCTGTCTCTGAACTAGTCCAAGGGTAAAGTTCACATGTTTCCCACCATTATGTGTATCGGTGGATTTTTACTAGAAGTTGCTGGGCTAAGACAAGGCCAGGGGCCAAAGTGGAAGGAGGGTTTTATGAGCAATGTGTTGCTGGTTACTTGTTTAAAAAGAGCACATTAAAAATGGCAGTGCTAGAAGATACAGCAAAAGCATTTGCCTTGTCACGCTTATAACGTCTGGCGCAACTTTAACAAAATAGATCCCTTTCTGGCTTGCAATACATCATAGTTATATCCAAATTTAAGCATACCTGCTAGTGCTAGTGGTTGACTCAGTGTGTGATATATTGCTCCATAATTCACTGTAACTCCCTTTTTTGATTGATTGCACCTTCATTGCGTCTGATTACCTTTGTGTGAGGACAGAGTTGAAACGGCTCAGCTTAGGAGGCCTTTCACAGCGTGAGGCGACAGGCTGTATATATTAACGCTGGTGATTAGGGATCGGCGCTAGCTCCCACATTAGTGGCAGCAGGCGTGGGGGACCGCCGCTACAGAAGCAGTCGGCGAGGGGGCCTCCGCCAGACGCGTTTCGCAGGACATCTGCGGGAGCCTTTGTGAAGCCTTTAAATCAAGGCAGTTGGTTACCAGCTGCGCCGCTCCAGCAAGAGCCCTGCTAAGTAGTTAGCCAGTCAGTCTGTCAAATGGAGAGAGAAAGAGAGAGAGAGCACTGCCACCTGTAACAACACAAATGTCCATATGAAAGGATCCTGACAGCCCAGGTAGTGACAGACAGCCACTCAGTTCTGCTAGTGAGCTGGCCCCAGTCCATGTTTGTAGCAGGTGGACTTTCATCAGCCGTCATGATGTTCAGTAGGCCCTGGCTGATGCGAGGAGAGCCATCAACACTGTGATATAGAGCCAATGCCGTCAGCGCCATTAGCATCAGCTTTCCGCCGAGCAGGCCTCAGAGCTGTGCCTCTAAGTAGCCAATGCAAAGTACGGCAAGAAGATTGTTTTACAAAGCACTCCAAGGAGTAAGTGCATTGCTGGCATAACAAACAAATCATTTACATCAGTCCGATTTGGAGCCGAAAGAGATTTTCACGTTAGCATGGCGCAATGAAAAGAAAATGCTTTTTTTCTCCCCACCCCCTCCTACTGCGTGATTTGATAAAAGTGGTAAATGTATTGCTTATAAAGGCAGTGTTCGGCACCTCCTGCTAAATTGTTTAATCTGGCAAAGTAATGAAGTTTCATAGCAACGCCGAATAGTCAATGCAGTGCGCAGAGGGGCTCAGATTGCATCAGTTTCTGTAGCGTTGTATCAGAAGGCTCCTCCGTTACAACACTAATGCAGAGGTTCTTCTAGAAAATTGAGAACGCTCGTCATTTCTCAACCGCCAAACAGCTGACAGCTAAAGATAACATTAGTTGTGGCAGCGTATCCAGCAATGCTCTAGCTTCCATTTTCATCAGTCAGCAGCGCAGAGATCAAGAGGGTGATTTCACACACCCCTCAGCACTCGTAGTGAATAGAGTACCAGTTCTAGGGCTATGTGGCCAGGTTCAAAGAGTCTGAACTGCCACCTGTGGACACTCCCTTCTGCTATTTTCTTTCCTCCCAGTTCAAAAGTGAAAAGAACTTCCCTAGTTCTGCTTTCTCTTCATAAGAACTTGATACTCATCAGTATTGTGTAGTTTTGGAGCATATGAGCAAATGTGCTGTAGTCTAAGGCCCAGCTAATGAGAAAAGTATCTAATAAAATATATAATAAAAATGTACAAAGATAGTACGGAGAAATCAGACACAGTTTGTAAATGTGCACCTGTTTACATCACTGTGTCTGTGTAAACAGGAAATAATGCGAATTACTGACATTACACAATTATGTAGATGTAGGTTAGGGACTTTTACTTCCTAAACAATCCTGCTGGCTTAAATGATCTTTTCTATCCTTCACATGTGTATGTCACTGCAGTTTCCTGGATGTTGTAATCCCTGGGCAAGAGAACAGCAGGTGTTTTTTTTTTCTCTGTTCTCCTCTTTTCTTTTACCCTTTCTCTTCCTTTGCAGCGAGGTCAAGGTCTCCCTATCCCATCAGTCAGCTCAGCTAATCGCCTCGTTCAGGGATATCTATGTTCTCCGAACGCTCACAAGTCTGAGCCCCTTCAGCAACAGGGATGGTGAGTGATGACAAAAAATAAGAAGCCAGTTTAGGCAGACATATTCCATTTCCTTCAACAGTGTGTTCGGAGGCCCTGGGCAGCTTTTATGAGGGCTGACCTCCAACCTCATTAACGAGGGGTTGTTGGCCTTTGACCGCGCGGACGGCCGCAGCACATACGCTGCTGGTGTTGCCACATGGCTGCCCGGAGGCACGCTTTCCGTTTCTTCCACTTCCTGGCACCATGCAGCCACCCCTGGGAACAGTAAAGTCAAAGGAGCTGTTTTCCGCCCTAACCTAAACACCACAGACGGTTCCTCTCTAACACCCCTGCCCTTATCAGCCCTTTTTCCAACCAGCTGAAATGAAGATTTTGCCTTTGTCGAGTGCCTTGGCTAGCAGAAAGATTTGCCGGCCAAGGTCATCTTTACAGTCAGCTAGATATTTCAGTATAGTCCTAACAATTTGCCCCATTGTAAAAGTGTACATAATACACAACTGTAGATATTGAAGATCTGTTCATTGGAGAGCATACATTTTAAAATGTAAAATGTAATATCAGTTTTCAAAATAATTTCTTGGTGAAATTTATATTTAATGCAATATTCCTACATTATTAAATGAAGTTTTTCATTTCTGCATGCAGTATTTAAAACTGTAACATGAGTTTAAAAAGTTGAAAGTTACAGCAATGTAAACAAAGTTTAGCACACTTTACAGCCTACTCAGAGTTTTTGCACTGAGCTTCCGCACAGTTTAATCCAAAACAACCTTCACAACTTCAGGAATGAAATAAAAACCCCACCTCCGTACTGGTGATCAGGACAGTGAGTGACAGAAGGACACATTCCTCAAAAACAACTTTTCACCATCTCTTAATAATGCTCTCTAATAATTCTGCTGGGTTTTGGAGAGTGTAATGGTGGAACAGCACTCTGTCCAGAGGTCGTCATTTTTTCTGTCCACAAGTCCACCAGCTGCATGTCTGGTGTGGTTTCATGCACATGAAGCGTGCACATTATTCCAGCTTATGCTTCATGAAATTTAACTTGTTAGTGAAACAGCTGGCTGTATAACGCACACACATTACAGTTTGTAAGATACGTTCCACACAGCCCTCAGCATTGTTTGGAAGTTACTATAATCTTAGTGCTACGTGCTGTTCTGAAAGTAGCAGTTAACGCCCAGTCAAAAACGCTGCATTACGTGTAGTATTTCTAACAGTAGTCAAGAACAAAATAACAATGTTCAGCAAACAGAAATTACACACCACTCACTTCTGCTCATTCTGAATCAGAGCAGATGTGAAGCAGCTTTGATTGATCTGCAATGCATGTTCAGCTCAGTATTGTTGTTAAGGCTGGGTGTGGATCTGGATGTGTGGTGTGCAATTTTTTGGATTGCTCAGGATTTGGTGTGCTGCATTAAAGCTGTCCTGAGAGCAAAATTGTTATCATGGAAGTAGTCATCTCTGCTCATATCAGGGATGGTTCATCTCATCATTTCAAAGATGAATTTCTTATTTTACTGTGAGTTATTGAGGTGCATACAGTCTTGTTTTGTAAAAAGGGCAGATTTCTTCAGAGACGTGCCATGTTTGGTCACTGCTTGACAAATGGAAAATGTCTCAAATATGTTCATACAGAAAGCAAATGGGATATAAATGGTTATACATGAATAAGTATGAATTGCAGTTAGTTCAGCAAAATGGCAATAATAGCTTTTAACTTCTGCTCAAAGGAGATGTTTTGCACAGTTCTGCACTTGTTGATGCACAAATAGTTCAGATGCTGAATTTGACATGCTGTGCAAAAGTTATGGCACATTTCAGATTTGGTTGTTTCCCAGTATGCTCAAAAATGAATAGAAATAAATAGAAAATGCAGGTTTGTTCAATGAAATCAGCATGCCATTTGACCAGGGTTGGATAGGACTGTACAGTGCTCATAAAACTGCTCCAATTTGTTGGACCATACTAACCATAACAATGCTCAAGAAAACACTTTTGAGTTGCATTAGAACAATGTAGCTGTTCAGAATATCCTGCAGTTCCACATCAGCCGACATGAATTTGGGAATGGGACGTAACCATGAAGGAGGTCATGGTTAGACCACATACCACTTATGATAGTTGTTTAGGCTCCTTCTTACAAACTTATTCTTTTGTTTTATCTTCAGTTTGGCTTGACAGCTTACCTTATTAGTGTTCCTAAACTGCATTCTGTTTCATTTATTGTATATGAGTTTGATTTATATTTGTCCTACACATGTTTATGTTTTGATCTTAATGAAAAGGTTGATGAGTAGTAAACTGTTTTACTGGAACTCTAAAGTGGGTTTAAACATACCTTGCTGATGATGTTCCGTCAGATCCCGTGCTGTAAGGCTATCCCAGTGGCTCCAGGATGAATGAGGCGTTATGTGGAATAAATAGATGGATATATGATAGCATGATGGCGGCATTACCAGTGACCCTTTGACAGAAGAAGGAATTCAAGCCTTCTCCAGCTGTGTGCTGTCATGATGGGAAAAAGTCTGAGGAGGAAAACTGACTCACGCATTACCCATCCATCCACATAATTTATTAGAGAATGTTCCAGTTCAAGATATTTTATCTCAAAGTTGCCCACAGTTACTGAAGCACCTTTTGATCTTCCCGAGCTCAAACTTCTGGCTGCATCTGTTCGACGTCACCATTCTAAATGAAGTGGTTAAACTCTATGTTCTTAAATAAGGACTTGTAATGAGAATAATTCCGCCACGCACAAACCAACTGTGCAATCACAGCATGAATGCAGATTGTCATTGGTATGCATCTCAAAAGAAATAATGCAGATGGTACGGTCGATATTGTCCAGTCATTTTTAATCGAACAAATGGTCTCTTATTAGCATAACCAATTTGGGAAGCTAATGGAATTCGTATGAGCCCCCAAGCCACTGGATACAAATGATAATTAACATAAAGACAATCAGTATTTTAAACAGACCATTAAATAACTGGCTGTAAAATGATGATCATGTATGAGATGACATCTAAGTCAGACTGACAATAACGATTGGTCTGAAACTACAGCAGCTGCTGTGAGAGATAATCAGAGCACATGAGAGGGTCGATTACAAAATAAACAGAAGAGTCTTCAGCCTAAAACCCAGAAATAATACATTTGTCAACTCATTAAAATTGTCACCAAGCAGTTCTACTGGTGTTCAAACACGTGTTACACTCTGGGTTTTAATATTTGCACTGATATTTAGTGATTCATGTAAGATGCAATTAACACTATATAAGGTTAGGTTACTGTATTCGTGTTAATGTTGGAAAAATTCGCCTGCAGGTAGGCTTGTCATTCCATACATTGTTGCTGCTTGAACACCATTGTAAATTGCTGCTTTTCAAAAGAGGAGAAAATACTCTTTTGTAACAAGATCTTTTAAACCTTTCTATTGGTCCATTCATTGTGGAATGTCATACGTTGTAAAGCATGGTGAGCACTGACAAATGATATAAACAATTAGAAAACAAAATAAAATTGAGACCATATATAGTATATAAGTGCATATGTGTCAGAGATTTTCAGTTCAGTTCATGTGAGTCCAAGTGGAGGCTTGAGCTGTAACAACTGGGCATCAAACGTTTTATTTATTTAGTCGTCCTAATTAATTGGTGCTGTTCACGAGTCTTTTCTGAGCTGCGAGTCAGTGAGTATCTCATGAGTCCCCATCTCTGATGTGTGCAATCTCTTTCATTTCTAACGCGCTCTCGGTGGTTTTCTAGGGTTTTCTGAGAAAATCATCATGGTCGAACTTCTTGAAAGGTACTAACACTAAAGCATCGTGACAAAAAGTAATTCTGTGAAGAACCATTCAATGAAATGTTCTTTAGGGATCCAAAAATGGCTCTTCTTTGGCCAAATAATTCTTTTTGATACCTTTATTTTCTTTAGCCCTTGCTGAACATTAGCTAAAGTGATCTTTCAGCTAATGCTCGGGCATGCTACAGCTCAGTCACACAGGGCCTGAGGCGCATCATCTATTCACTGAATCTGCGCTTGGATCCGCATCGTAAGGCATCCCAAACCGAATAAATGTGAAACTGTGCCAGCAGGTTTTCAGACGGCATTCTTAATTAAATGTAAAATGTAGCCGCTGGCAGCAGGGAAAATACAGGGCCAAACAATCAGAGAAAAGCAATTCTCATTTCAGAGCATGCCCCCGCTGTGGCCCTTTTCATACAGTGATGCAGGAGGGTGTGGGCTCATTACTCTGGCTTCTAGAGTCAATCTGTAAACAACTGATTTCTAAATGTGACTGTGGAGCGGCTGTATCTATTCCATGCCATTTTTTGGGGGGGAAAGATTAGAATATAAATGGTGCAGAGAAAAAGAATGGGACAAAGTCTTCAGCTATGTGTTTCAGAATGCTTTTTTTTTTTTTTTTTTTACTGCTTTTACAGATTTCATAAAAGTTTGCAGTTGCACACTTTATTTTGCTGACTCTGGTGGCTGGAGGCTTTATAGGTTGGATGTGGGGGAGCCATAGGTCACTAGCCGCTCACCCATGCATTACGTTCGAGTCTAGTTCACCTTGATTGTGCGGTGGGTTGGGAGGCAGTGGAGATGGGTGCCATCACCTAAGTCAATTTCATGACTCACTGACCTCCCCTCAGCCATGTATGGTAGTCCGAGAGATCACTTAGCACACTCCCTCTCTCATGCCAACGCCTATTGCTTTTCAATTATGCCATTACCGAGACGGCATCTATATATTACATAATTGGGACCTCTTAAGCTGGATGATAAGCCACGAAGGAGAGTACAAAGTACAGAGGATTTGTGCAGACATTCTGGCTTCAGTTGGCTTGTCCCTGGGGCCAAGTCCAATTAATCTATCCATGCTCCACCCACAAATATGTTCTTTTCCAAAATTTTACACTCCAAATGATCTATTGTTAATTTACACTGGGCTTTAATTATTACACTGGGCAGTTGTTGCTAGGTCGGACAATCATTACAGAACACTGACAAAAAGTAATTTCAGTGAAGTGTCAAAAAGTTCCCGTATATTTTACACCTCAAAGGTTAATCTGTTAGTATAAATTAGACATTTTGTTGACACTAGTGCAATGGCGATTTTCCCCTCAATTTCCATTAACTATAAAAACACTGCCCAGTTTGACAGCATAGCACTTTATTGGAAGCCAAAATTTTTGCAAATGGTAACCCTCAGGGCCTTTTAGGCCTTCAAAGAAACCCGGATTATTTCTAAGAACTAAAAAAAAGATCCTCTGTAATGTTTAGCTCTTTTTTATTCAGTATTTAAAACTCGGAATACTACTCATTTCATTTTTAGAGTACGGTTTGAAACAATTAGGCTAAACTCTTGTTATGGAAAACGTGACTCTAGGAGGATTTCCAGTGGCATCTCTGGGCCAGGGCACTTGTAGGTCACTCTGTAAATACACGGTACACATAGAAGGTTAAAAGTAATGTTAGTATGTTTGTTACAAGCTTCGGATAAAACATGGAATGTCTTTTACAAGCTTCAGATGTCTGAGTTTAATTTAGAAAAGCCAAAATGTGCAATGCTGTTAGATTTGTGCTATCATACTGCTAGATATCTTGTCTTGGGGGTGTTTTTTTCTTTATTTTTATATCAAACCTGAAGCCCTAGCATTAATAACCGCTGTACTTTTGCAAACACTGTGCAAAGCAGAGAAGGCTCTGGGCCAGATGTATGCACAAGTACAAACACAGAACAAAACATGCCTTGATTCGTCCACAAAATGCTCTCACACTGCACCTGAATTTAACTTATGTTTTACTAAGACTGCTGCTTATCACGCAAACTGTGCTTATTCCCCTAACTAACTCATGAAGTGCAGGGTTTTAAGGCACGGTTAAATAACAGAGCTGTCAAAAAGCTCAAGACAAAACACAAAATGAAAGTTCAGTGATGAAGAGATGGTGTTCTTTCTTACCAAAACATTCTCCAGGGGCATTCTTTCTTACCAAAAGCTTCTTTCTGGGTTACAAAAGAGAGGTTTTAACAAAACATGAACTGCACGTGCAAATTGCAGACAAATAACTGCATCTTTCTGCATCTTTTCACACGTGTTCATCTGATCCTGATTAACAGTGTTATCCTGAGGGTGAGCATTTTTTCAGCACGTGTTCGAGACACATGCCTAAACAAGAAGTCTCTTAACAACACGTGTTTTGAAACACAAATACAAATTTACACCTGGTTTTCAAAGGCAGAGAAAAGTCATTGCAAAACCAGTCACTTCGGGCAACTCAAACTTCAGAACATTGAGACGAATGTAATCAGTCACTATTTGCATGATCTTCCTATTTGTGCAGCCCTCAATCAAATACATATACATGAGTGAGAAAAGCAAGTTCTTTGTTTCGCCAAGCACGCAGCCCATAATCTGCCCAATTAGGATGCGTGCGCCAGTTTATATATAATGTGCTGAATTGCTCCTGGAACTCATGCAAAAGGCTTGGTACACTGGGCCCTCAGGGTCCTCCACAGAATCAGGCCCACAGTGGGTAGCCAAAGTGCATTTACACAAAATATCTGAACATCTGAGCTATGGGAGTTTAGACTAGCAATTAAGCTACAAATCAGAGTTTTCTCTACAAAAGAAGAAAAACGATGAAGGGATTCCAGCATGAGCTGACACTGGGAATTATGGTAGGAGCAGGTTTGTGAAACCTCGCACAGAGATAAATCAGCCCTACCTGTTATGTAACTGAAATGTCACTGAAGCCCTTTTTGCTTCAAAAGCCTATCTTGAAAATAACGCTGGGCCTCCCTGATGCTCCAAGGCAAAGGTTTTGGGTAGAGGAGGAGGTAGTGCGAAAATGCACTATGACAGTGATATATGGCCCCACTGTGTTACCTCAATTTGGCAATTAAATCTTAATGTGCCTTGGAAAAATCTTAGAAGCACTCTCTGTGGGGATGGACCTCTCTCTCCAAAGCTTCAGCTACATGCTTAAACAGAGCACATTCTTCTATAATTTACATTACATTTACAAATTCATAGGAAGCCCGTTGTTGAGCAAACAACAAACCAGCAGTTGGCCTAAATGAAAACAATGACTTTAGTACAGTCACAGAAAATTGAATAGTGCAAGAATTACTCCCTATGTGTTCCTCAAATTAATGCTTCTACATCCCAGTATAACACAATGGAACAAAACAAATCAAACTGAAGTATTGTTCTCTCTTGGGTCTTTGCATGTTCATTCTTACCCATTTTTTATTCATATTTTCTTGCCAGAGAAATCTACTTAACCTACTTAAATTGGTGCTTAACACCACAGAAAAAAACTCTATCACTAGAATCTAGGTTGATTATGGAGAAAAGACAATACATCAACTAAGCAGGTGCATAATTAGTCAAATGGCAGAAACTGTAACCTGTACAATCTACCACTTTATTAGCCAAGACACTGTGAGATGTATTATACAGTAAGTTTGGTGACACTCTGATGACACAACATACACTTCTATATCTCTACCATGTTGGCATCATGGTAGAGATATAGAATGGTAATCCCACAAGAACACCTTTAAAGGGAAGATCCTGTTTTGGTCCCTGTACAGTGATGGATATGGTAAAGAGGGGTGGGGGGGGGTGATAAATTATACCACAACAGGTGGGCTGCAGTCAGTAATTGCAAACCTAAATGTTGACTAAATGTTTGCAGCAACAGTGTATAACAAACTGATTTTAATGAGTTTAGCTCCTGGTGATTCTCCTGCAGAGTTTTATTGCAGCTCTAATCAGATCCACCTGATTCCTCTATTCAGATGCTCCTGAAGGCTAGATGAAATGAATCAAGTGTTACTTTAAAAGGACTTTGTGAATAATTCAAAACTGGTCAAAAACACAAAGCCTCCAGAAAGAAAGAAAGTTGCAAATATTTTAGTTGGATTTTCCATGTTGATTTTTGTAACACTGAAAAATGGAAAATTGTCATGTTGAAAGGACAGTTTACAGTATACTGATTTATAGGCACTATAAATGAACTCTGTATGAACTACAATGAAGTTAATGAATTCACAGTGGTCTGTTCAGTATAAAATATCCACAATGATCTGAGCTCTTACACAACTTGACCCTTGTTCTCCCACCTAATTCTCCATCAAAAGTTATCTCAGCACTGAACGGGACTGGGCCTATCGGGCAGAAGAGCTCAAGTGAAGGCAGACTTTGAACCACATCTGGACTTTAAGAGCAGCAGTAGCCTGAGCGTCTGACTCTCCCGCTCTCTCTCTTGGTTCCTGCAATCTCCCACTGCATTCTCATGATTAATGGTGTTCTGGTGGCACGAGACAGTCGCTCTTTCACTCCGGGACTGCTCTGGCTAACATCTGCACGCCTTAATAGTCATCACAGTAAAACATTGCTTGACAATGGGAAGTGTTCAGAGGAAGCTGTCTCACGGCTTATTTTGAATGTGGGTATTTTTTATTAGTATGAACTACAAGCAAGTTTAAAGGCTTTACCATATATTACTCTGTGCCTGCGTTTATGTATATGTGTGTGTGCGTGTGCCATATGTCTCCCACACTCTCCCAAATGCTATTTCTTCCTCTGCTGCTGAAGGTCAGCTTGTAAAAGTCAATAACTTCACTGAAAAAGGAACACAACCTAGATCTCTAGATAATACATGAGCCATACACTCAGTGGCCACTTTATTGGAAACACTTCCACTGTTCTTCCACTGTCTGGCCTCCTTTATGAGTTTCTAATACCTTCCAGGTTCACTATATAGGTCAACAATTATATAATGTAGTTTATCTGCAGTCACACACAATAGTTAGCCCCACACTACTGCATTCATCACTGGTCAGTTTTTGACTACAGGGCCACTACTGACCAGAAATTATTTGAGACAGTGATGCTGACAGGGCCGTGGAATGGTAATATGTGTAGTATATCAGGTACAGTGGGGTTACTACACACTTCACTGCTAGTCTGAGAGCGGTCCATCACCCAAAGGAGTGACTCTGTGGACAGAAACTGGTAATGGATGAAGGACTAGAGCATGGCTAATGCAAACTGCTCCAAGTACAAAGTAAGGGTTTCTAATAATGTGGCCAGTGAGTCAAAAATTCTGTGCAGGATTACAATACTTACTGGAAAAGCGCATTTACTGAAGAAAAGGCAGAATGAATGTGCAGCTTAAGCAATTCCCAGGTGATCGTAGAATCTTGTATAAAGTGTTAAGTGTTCATTTGGCACACCACAACACAGCACACAGGCTAAATAGTGTGAAATTATTCTCTGCACTTAACCCATTCACCCAAGTAAAGTGGTAGGCAGCAAGCAACACAGTGCCCGGGGAGCAGTGTGTGGGACGGTATCTTGCTCGAGGGTACCTCAGTGGTGCCATTAGCAATTCTGGGGTTCAAACCCATGACCTTCCAATTACAGTGGCAACTTCCTAACCATCAGGCCACCAGCTGCCCCTATCTTGTCACACGATTACTGTGTAGTGGTTCCTGTGTTATGCCAGGTTACTAGGGCGTTACTGATTGCTGTGCTGTTCTACACAGTTGCAATGGTGTTTCAGGTGATTGCTATGGTATCAGATGGGGTTCGCAGGGTGCTGCTAGTGTATTTGCTGGTGTCTCATGGTGGAATAAGTGAGGTGTCTTCTGCCAGTGTTTCTTATGTGAACAAAATGAGAAAAAAACTTGCTGTGTAGAAATTGTACATCCAATTAAAATGCTGCATACAAACCCACCATTCCCAATAAAAATCACAAGCATCTCAAAAACTGCGAGGTGGGTTAGTGGACAAAAAGCTGGAAGAAATAAAACGTAGAGGAAAACAGTATAACAATACCATTCATTAAAATAGGAATGGGATTCGTGTATTTTAATGGACTGACTTTTCGATACAGTCTGTGCATTTAATGAATGGCTCTTCTTATTCCTTTGGCATAAACCAAATGCATTTTTCAGTGAACCTCCCAAGGGCATGTGAATTAGTTAAAACTTTAAATAGTTTGTTCAAGTCTGAAAAAACTGCTGGGCAGCAGTATGTCACACTTTTGCGGGCACCTTTTTTAACAGCATTATTCTGAGCACAGGGGTCAAATGTATTCGTGACATGTGCAGATTATTTGAATCATAACCCGAGAGTGTTCTGGCGCCCACTGTGTCATCCATCTTTCTGATGGTGCTAAAGTTTGGAGTGAACCAGCAGGACCAAACAGTGCACTTGCTGAGGTTCAGTCTGCTTTCATCAACCACAGACTTTTCATGTTCTGTTGGTTCTGAGCCTTCAAAGACCAGGAAGTTCTTTCACTTTATAAGGACTTATAAAAGACTTTTTAGATTTTTAAAATGGTGGAGCATGGCAGCAACAGTCCAACCTGAGATTGACAGACACCAGAGTGAATAATTAATAAAAAAATGACATTTATTGAACTACAAAAGGCTCATTACCTAAATCATCTGACACATTACACAGACTTTATAACTTTGAACAGCACTGTGAACTCAGTGAATGAATTCCTCTTCTTGACAAATGGTGGAACTCAGGCATTACAAGTCCTCCACAACTTTGCTTGAACTTCCATGCATTTTTCATGTCTTTTCTTACTTTGTTGTTTTGTCAGTTTCTCTCAGCGGGCAACAACCTATCTGGCGTCTGATATGTCAATTACTTCATAGGTCTTTCACTAATCATAACTATCTCTGAGGTTTTTTTTTTTCTTTTTTTTAAAAATAATTTTCTATCAGTTATATTCAAGTTTAAGTCCAGTATAGATCAGCTCTCTATTTAACTGAAGCATATTGAGAAGCAGTTTACTTCAGTGAGCTCAGTGAGTATATTAATAAAAGTTTACTATGGGGCAAAATGACATATGCCTTTTATAAGCCACATCTCTAATGAAGGAAAGCATGAAGAAAACAAGGAATGTAATAAGAATGGGGCTTAAAATATTCTTTTTAAACACTCTTTGTTCTCTAACGAATTGTCTCAAGTACGTTCCTTAGGATTAACAGTGAAGGGTTTTAAATCATTAAGCTATATGAATAAAAAAAGCAGTGGTATTTATATGAAGCCTAATATTTGATTAAGACTTTTAATAATCTAGTTCAGCTAAAGTGCCAGAGAAGCACAGTCTATTAGCCCTGGAGTGTATGAGAATGTTCTGGCATCAGCAATCTCTTTCACGATGTGCTGCTGAGCTCCCACACAGTTCTACTCGAATACACCAGCACGCTGCTCATGCAACACTTACTTTTTGTGACTGTGAGGCAGTTTAAGAAAGCGATTGCATTCATATTTCTTTGTGAGGGATTTGCTAGTTCTCCTGAGCCTCGGAGGTATAGGAGTAAGTTTGTGTCAAATAAGCGGCGTTCATGCTTGCAAAAATGCTAACGGCATTCTAGACAGCGCACTGGAGCCACTGGGGCCAATGAATGGTCTTGTAGTAATCATCAGGCAACTAAACAATGTTGCTTTCTATCATAGGGGCACCAGAGTAAATACGGCCTAAGGCAAGAATGTGCAGTATTCCAACTTGCTAGCATAACACTTTAAACTGGAAATACATTTTGTAGTCATTCTAACCAACTTTGTTGTTTGATGTTAGTAAAAGTTGATAAAAAAAGTACACTGTACGTTTGTCACTAGACTACCAATATTCTGTACATCTCATCCAACCTAGCAATAACTGCCACGATAAAACACACTTATGGAGCATGGATAGCTCATCTGGGAAAGCCTTAGGTGTCCAAATAATGTATAAATTGTAGGATGAGTTGTACCAAGTGTTTTTAATCTTCCCATTGGGACAACCATAAATGAAAGTGTCTAATCCTTAATCCTAGGGCTACTCAAGTCAAGTCAAGGCAAGTAGTAGCTTTACTGTTATCCCAACCATATACATATAGTACACAGTGAGACGAAATATCGTCCTCCTGGACCATAGGTGCAACAGAACAGCAGACAGATTAAAAGTGAGGGTAAAAATAAATAAACAAATAAAATAAAAATACAATTAACCTATATATCTATAATTATGAATATAATATAAATAGAGTTGGCAGAAGTGTCGGTCACAAAAACTGCATATACTTAAATAACAACATTGTAACTCAAAGTCAATCACACTTCTGTGAAATCAAACTGTCCACTTAGGAAGCAACACTGATTGACAATCAATTCCACATGCTGTTGTGCAAATGGAATAGACAACACGTGGAAATTATGGGCAATTAGCAAGACATCCCCAATAAAGGAGTGGTTCTGCAGGTGG
>JBBPCX010000035.1:2727330-2745398 GCA_037974365.1 Hydrocynus forskahlii | reverse complement strand
ATAATATAATATAATATAATATAATATAATATAATATAATATAATGTAATATAATAATGTGAATTATTTCCCCTCTTTGGGGAAAATGAACTTGAATTACATTGGCTTAACATTTCATTTTTCAACATCAGCCAACCAAATGTATTTAAAATTAGCATCTCAATTGTATTAGCAGATGCCAGTCATTTGTTAGTCATAAACTAATAAATGATGCTAGGAGCTTTCAACAGGAGAAAATGTGGAGAGAATTTTTTTTTTTTAAAAACAACATGCTTCCGATTGGTTTAAAGCAATCTAACAGAATGTGAGTCTGACAGAGAATTGGGAATCCTTCGTGCAGCACACCCAGAGACCAGGGAAACAGCCACCAGGTGCTAAAAATATGATTTATAAATCGACATGAACTTTTTGGATCTAACAGCTGGTTTAACAGATATATTTTATTATTCCTTTTTTGGTAGGATGGTCCCACAGAGACCATAACGGAAAAAATACGCCTAATTGCACCCAGACAAAATGTGTATGTGCAACAGAACTTGAATCATAAAGATATAATAATCTTTAATCATAAAGATAGCACTTGCAGATTCTCTTTTATCCCAGCTTCTCCGTTCCACTTCAGCAGCTCGTAGATCAACCTAAAGGCAACTTGTGTGATTACCAACAGCCTTAGTAAAGTGAACAAGAGTTGCAGACAGATTGCGAGCGCATACTGTGGTTACATCAACGCACATTTTGCAAAGCACCATCTCACCTACATACATCTGGTCGTCAGTATCTTTCTGATTCAGAATAAAATCAGTCCTTTCTCCGTGATGGAGAGAACGTCGGAGAAACAGAGCAGTTTGAGGCCTGAGGCTTGTGTAACACAAACCAGCTCTTCTTTATAAGCTTCTGAGAGTGTATTACACCATACAGTACTTAGATTAGAATGACTGGGTCTTTGCTCATGGTTTAGCAAGCGACCTCCTCACTGAACCTGAAGACAATGAACAAATACGATACAGTGTTTTGGGAAAATAAGACCGTTAACAGAAGGCCAGGCTTTATCGGCTTTCGGGCTATCCCATGATAGACATACTGTTGTTTATCATGGAATGCTACAAGTTTTACAAGAGTAACATTTTGCAGAAGATTTAATACACTAACATTCAACAATACGGCGCCAAAACTGCCTTCACCAAACTCACAAAAACTGCATCTTTACCAAACTCATGCTGGATTTTTTATTTACTCTTTCAGTGTATCTTGATTTTGACCTTTATGCCAGTATCAAGTGTAACATTATGCTGTACATCA
Organism: Hydrocynus forskahlii; assembly: GCA_037974365.1. Classification (NCBI taxonomy): domain Eukaryota; kingdom Metazoa; phylum Chordata; class Actinopteri; order Characiformes; family Alestidae; genus Hydrocynus; species Hydrocynus forskahlii. Next base: position 2,744,099 of record JBBPCX010000035.1, on the reverse strand, counting down.
TCCCACAATACATTTTTGGCAACCAAAACCTGATAAACACTGAAGGTTTATTGGACTGGACACAAAAGTGTTTAAATTGTATCAGAGGAGGGATGGCTATAGTTAAGAATTCACTGAAACTGATATCAATATTGATGCTGCTTATCAACGCCAATATTTAGCAACACGCAGTCAGATCGTGCTGAATTTCAGAACTGCTGCAACGTCAAAACATCCATTAATATCCATAGCTGTGCGCTGGTATACAACTCTGTGACAGCCTGATTAGGGGCTGAGCATTGATCATTTAAAAAATGGTCGAGTATTTTGGGAGAGATAGAGACTGGTAAAAAAAAACTGTGAGATGTCTGACAGAGAAATAGTCGGTGACGCCACGCGTATGTATGCTGGTGGACAAAAAGCGGGAAAACAAACATGGAGCAAAACACTTCGGCACACTAAAGCTCAGCTCAGTTATATGTTAAAAAAGTGCATGACTGTTCGTTGTGGTTTAATTAAAAATAATCCCCCATAAATGGCTTTGTAAAAGCCATTGTGCTCACTAAATGTTTGTTTCTGTGACATCACAAAAACATATTCAAAACAAGCTGTTTTGCTGCTTAGTTTCTACAAATATTCAAGAATCAAAATTCAAGACTATTTATAGTGAAATGCGTTACTTAGGTGGCTCCTGGAATGTGCAGTGGAAAAGAAAAAGCAATAAAATTTTACTTAAAAATACAAACAGTAGTATTAAGAGTAGTGTTTCTGTGTCGTATGAGATTAAAACAGACATAGTGTGTAAATTATGCCTCAAGAGCCAAAATACCAAATAAAGTATAGAGAAAAATGCACCATCAGAAAAGGCGCCTAGCCATGACCTCAACAAAACCAGAAAGACCATAATCATTAAATAAATGGACTGTTTTGAAACTTAAACTTGAACAATGCTCATATACTACATCAAATTCTTTCAGAAATGGAATTCAATTTCCTACGACAGTGAGGGACACCATACCTGTTTTTGTGAAGAGGTGTGCAGAAGCTCTTTGAAGGTGGTAGTAGTCTAGTGGGTAAAACACTTGTCTGTGAACCTGATAACCAAATATTTGCAAGTTCAAAACCCCACTTTCTGCCACTGTGTCCTTGAGCAACCCTCAGTAACTAATGACTTGGTCGCTCTGGATCAGGGTGCCTACCAACTGCCATAAAGGCAAAGTTTAAAGACTGTTTAAAGTGTTTAGGCTAATCTGTGCTCAAAAAGCAGTCCACACTGAAGTTAAGCTGGTAAGTGGGCTCAATACTGAATTCAGAACAGGCTGCATTTGCAGGATAGTTTATGTATATGGATTGCATGGCCTGGAGAGTGAGTAGCATGTGTTGAAGTTTTGGGTTTACCCAGTACATCAAACTCGCACTTGAAAAAAGAGCTCTAGTGTGACAATCCTTTCAAAATTATCAGACTGTAAAACATAAAACGTATTATTGGATAATTTGCTAATGGTCTGCAAATTATTGCATTTCTGTGGGCTGCAGCATACTGTTAAAATGATTCTGGCTGAAGCACACAAAGCATATGCTTCCACTTAAAGCTGCTCCACAGTCTACTATTATGAGGGCTGACACGATGCCGACTTTTCCAGCACTCATTAATACTTCTGTGAATCTGTTTGTCTTCCACCTCCTGCCCCTCCTCCTGCTGCCCTCTTTCAAATGCTTGCTCTAATCCTAAGTGAAGCTGCCTTGTGCTTCTTGCAAGGTTACAACTCGTAAATTGAAGGTAAAACATCATTTGGTAAAAGCTCTGTCCCCTGCTAGGTATTTATGCGCTATAGTAAGAGCTGAGTGATCCAATAGGTCGGGCGCGTTTCCTGCAGATAAAGACGCTCAGCCATATCCATTTTGTGTGCCTTGTGACAAATTGGAGCCAATTACAAGATTGCACAGTGGCCACAATGGCGCCGCCAATCCGGTCCAATTTCTCTTCCTCTTTTTCTCTCGCGCCGCCTCAGGAGGCGATGAGACTTTGTATTGCAGATGAGCGGTCCAACTCCTGTGATTCCTCGCTTACGGACGGTTAACATGAGGTGTCAGAGGGAAGACAAAGGGAGGGGGTAATTGTGTGTGAAACGGAGATGCTTAACTCAGGAGCGCCGCTTTTCTGACTGTGGTTCTAGCCCCACTCTAATGAATTGTTCAGTATGTTCGCCGTCACGCCGAATCGGCCCTGATGGACGGCATCATTCTGCCAGCATAATGCAGTCAGAAAAAGGGAATATATGAATGATGATAAGATGGGCCAATGAGGTGTTTTTCTTGACAGGAGGGTGGTGGTGGGGGGGGGGGGTGGCTGGCAACAGCTGCAGTCATGGCTTGATGATAGACAGGATTGGTTCTTTATGTAAATGCAGGGAATCTGACAGACCTCATGCTGTTCGGAAAACTCAGAGAACTGACACTCATACAAACGAAAGTGTTTACAACATTACAGTCTGAGGCCCTGTTCTGTTATATAAGGTCTGTCCATGATTTCTGTAGCACCATTCGTTTGGAATTAGTTTTATATAAGGAGGTGGAGTAATGTCTTTTCATGAAAGGACATCTGTAATGTTTATGGTCTTGCTTGGCAAAATTACTGGCATGGGAGTGGCCACTAAAAGATTCTATGTGCACATTTAGACACTCACATGTCAAACAGGACTTAGCATTTCAGTTAATCATAACAGTTTAAAGGAATGCATTTTGTCAATAATTTTGTTACTATTGAATTTATAGCCAATTGTCGGTAGAACATCAGACTTGTAATCTGAGGGTCTAGGGTTCAAGTCCCTGTTGAGGCAAAATACTTGGGGCAGCTGGTGGCCTGTGATTACGGCAGTACCCCTGCAATCAGAAGGTTGTGGGGTTGAACTGCTAGTACTTGTGTCATCACTGAGGTACCCTTGAGCAAGGTACCTTCCCCACTCCCCGGGGACCCCTCATTGGTGGCTGCACACTGCTTCACTTGGTGAAAGGGTTAAATGCAATTAGAAGCAGTACAATTTCACATTGTTCACAGTGTGGGGTGTTAATGCATGAGGCCATTTTACTTTATGTGGTGACAAGGACCAAGGGTCATAAGGTCTACAATGCAAATGTAGCATTTTATTTACTATCCAAACTAGCCAATGAACAATGGTAAATTAATAGTACTAACAGTTTTGCTGGGTACTAGATTGCCCTACAGTGCCTTACATGTGGCTTTCCACCTCACATGGATGTTTAAAATTACATTTAGGCCAAAACCATTTTTAAATGATCATAAAACAATGCTTTTCTGTCATTTTACATTTTACAGAGCTTGAATTCGGGAGACAGGAAGAACATATAAATACTTATGAGCATAACTCCATACTAAAGAAAAACCTTTATAACCCATTTGCCGCAGGACATGATGGAATGTTTATGGACATGGTGATTTGTACAGGATTACTATAACCAAAGGTCATCTGCACACTTTGTTTTATGGATTCTAAAAGCCACCAGAATCTTTACTAACACAGTAACATGCAGTTCATAAAAATGACTGACACAGCAGATTCGGACAGCACTAAAATCACAGAGCAACACCAGCAATAAACATCACCCCACCACCTCATGTAAAGCTCATCCCATCCAAACAGTTCTCGTGTCTATGACACTAGTCCACATTTAAATATGGGTCTTTGACTATCCCCTTAACCTTAAGTGAGCAGCATCTCTTTAGAAAAATATCGGGGAAAAAAAATCATTTTTGGAAGTGTAAAAGCCATAAATTGTAAACTGATCCTTAGACCCGTGGGGCAAGGTTCAGCACAGTGTTTTTTAACAGCTGCAAAATGTAAATTTACATTTAAAGCTTTAAACGGATCCCTTAAGATATATATATGTTTCTGACAAGTGACCAAATATGAATGCACTTTCATTTTACATTGACATGAATTTAGGGGCGAAAAAAAGACAAAAAAAAACTGAAGACATTGAAAGAAAAAAATCTCATGGACTCTGAGATTTGTAATGAGTTGTAATGAAGTCAAAATGAAAATGTAGGCAGTAGAAAGGATGTTTTATTGTCTCTGAAATGTAATTAAAAGTGCAATTATTCAATAAAATTCAATTAAAATTCTTGCAAAATCAGTACTTAAGTACAGTAATGAAATACAATCACTCAAATACAGCCATGAACTGAAATGGCCTTAATAGCCTAAAACCTATTAGCTTTTATCTAACGTTGCATTTTGAATGTTTGTGATGCTATTTTTAGAGCTAGTCAGTTGTTATAGTGTTTTTATAAGCCTACATTGCTAATGTTCATCAATATCAATAATGACATCAATCCTGCTGATTAAAAAAAGTTTCCAGATAAAGCTTCTCCATTGTGGCCTAATGGCATGTTGCTTTTAGTTAGCATTATCATCAGTTCGCTAAGGCTTTTATAACTATCGAGGACTGAGTCTCCTGAAAGCCTCTTAATACAATGATGATACCTAAATGGTAGTGCTAGCATCAGCACTCTCCCTACCTGTTAGGATTATATTAACTTCCTGCTTCTGAGAAGCTGGGCCATAGTTAGCTTAGCAACTGTTTTCTAATACTGCTAAGGCTTCAGCCTTGAAGATCCATGAATGCCATGCATAAAGAGCTGAGCTGCGGACCCATCGCTGCTTAATTTGTTTGATTCTGAAATATGAACTAAATAACTGTAGGAAATAAATGGTTTTTGAGTAGATTTCATAAACATGAAGAGCATATGCAGTAGTCACCGACATACAGACCACTGCTCCATTTATTGTACTCCAGCTAGCACAAGGTCTTCCACTTTCAGGGAAAGAGACAGGTTGTTTGAGTGGAAGGGAGCTATTTCCTTCTAACAATTCAAACAGCAGTCCAGGCATGACTCTAAATATATTGGCGTGTAGTGCTGGCAGCCAGGCATTTTCACAGTTTTGTCTGATTGAAGAATCACATTCTTCTTCACTCACGTTCAGTGAGATCCCACTCCATTTCCATTCCATTTCACAGTGGAACTGCATCGGATCCCTGCGTCAGTGCTGAACATGATGGCTGGATTTAATGGATTTTGTTACCTCCACATGCATCATTGTAAATGCAGCTGTCACTAAGGAAAGCTGTCAGCTAAACCGGTCATTTACACTGCAACATCTTTATTTTATCCCTTAGAAATAGTAGCAGCCAAAACTTACCAACCTGTAATAGGTGATGATAGGGAGCAGGGGCCACAGGTTTTTACGTATAATATGAATAATGAGTCATTTTTTGGGGTACTATATTGCCTTACAGTGCCTTGCATGTGACTCTCCACACCATGCAAGGCACTGTTGAAAACTACATTTTAGACAAAAACTATTTTAAAACTATCATAAAACATATTTTAGGTAATACATTTGAAAGCAATTTGATTTTCTGTCCTAGCGTTCTTCATCTGTAATTTCTGACCATTTTTAATTCAATAAAGTATTATTTACACTGCAGGGATACTCTTCTTTTTGGTTGGAAACAATAGGTGTAAATCCTTGAAAGTAGCCAAACAGATGCTAACAAGTCGTTCTAGATACTAGATGATTCTAGTCACTGACTGAGAGTGAACGAGAATGGGAGTCTAAACTTTCTGTCAGATGTAAACTGTGGCAGATCTTTGCTGGGGCTCTTTACTGAAGGAGTCACTTTAGAACTGCAACATACAAGGTACATGTGTGTTAAAAGGTCTGTTACGAGCTCCTGTTAATACACAATGTATTTCACAAGCCTTGGATGTTCACCTTTAATCTACAATCGCCACCAAAATGTTAATGTGCAATTTTGAGAGCTTGGTTCTAACAAATTACTAGAATCATAGCACTGAAATCAAGAAAACTAGAAATCAGGTTTTATGTTGAAATATGTTTTTTTAATCATGTTTTGGTGCTTACTCGTGTTTTGATGTGTGATGAAATATACAAAGCTATAATGTTAACATATAGCACACTGTGCAATGTTCCCACTAGCATCTATTTACGTCCCCTTAATCAGTGAAAAACAAACAGCGCTGAGGTACATTTATTTTAAAGATGCTCCAAGCATACAATAGGGACTGTACAGTCTTGATTCCAGGAAAAAATATGTATTCAATGCCTGCGCCTCAGAAAAGAGTTCCCACCAGAGAAGCGGCTTAATTTTCCATATGAAATAGTCACACAAATTGGTTTAAGCTGTTGCTACAGTTCTCACTGGGAAGTGGAGTGATTCCTTCATAAAAGTGTACATTTACCAGGGCATAAAACACACTTTTCACACATGCACACACACAAAAAAATTACAATCTGCAGAAATGTAGGTTTTATTAAGAAACATCTTTTCCAGGGAGTATTGAAATGGCTTGAGCCGGAGCTTGCTCTCTGTGAAATTGAACATGATTCACTGCAGGTTGTATCTTTAATAGTACTGTAGGGACCAAATTAATCAGCCATGGACTCTCTCTCTCTCTCTCTCTCTTGCTTTATTTCTTTTTTTTTCCCTCTCTCAGCCTCAAGTAAATCTGGCTCCACTATGCCACACCACTACATGTCCTGCTTCTAATTAAAATGAAAGAGAGGACAAAGTTTCCTGCATCATTCCACCTCATTTCTCCACTCCAACCTCTCCGTCTGGGAGCACAGTGGTAGGCTGTGGTCACTAAAGGCAGTCATGTCTTCATAGTTGTTGTTGTTGTTGTTTCTTAAATTTAGGTTACTTACACCAAATGTTTTGAGATATATTACCTAAAACAAGCCGTTAAAAGTGTAAATGTAACACTTCACATAAATATGTAATCAATATGTAATCATATAATTACAGAATCGGTCTCCGAGTATGTACTAATTATCAAAATAAGGGTTTTAATGTCTGTAATTTATACAAGCTCAACAGTAAAACTGATATGAATATAAAAAACAGAGCCACGTAAATCAGGCACATCAGTGAAATATCGTAAGTCTAGTCAATACATGAAGGCGATCATGGAGCTGAATTTATATAGAACCATTCCCAACCCAAGGACACTTTATAGTGGAAGAGAAACAGAGACAATGTAGACCACAGTGCACATGGAAAGAGACATGAGATGGGGAGAAAGAAGTACATAGGAGCTTTGAAATAAGTACAAGTCTGAGCTTTGAAAGAAGGAAAAGAAGCATCCCAATTAGTTTCTTTTGAGAGTGACTACGCTAAAGGATCTGCCATCCATAAAGGCTAATTTGGTACTTGGTATGGTGAGAGGACCAGCATCTTAGGCTCTGAGCAGGGTTATATAGGCGGTCATTCACTCAAGTAAAAAGAGGCAAGACCATGAAATGTTTAATATGTAATCAGTAGTGTTTTATATTAGATCCTAAGGGAGGTGGGCACGATTTGAATTCACAGGAGAGATGTTCCTAACATGTGTGAAGCCCCTTAGCACTGTTGGCTTTTTTCTCATTATGAGACTACTGGAAGAATATCATTAAGATTATTAGATAGATGTGTATATATACCGCTCAAAAAATTGAAGGGAACACTTAAACAGTCATGCTGTTGTTTAAGTGTTCCCTTAATTAATTTTTTGAGCAGTATATGTACACGTGTGTGAGTGTGTGTGTGTGTGTCCGTAATAATCTTATGACTCTGACAACAATCTCAAAAAGAGATGAGAAATATTAGAGCGACTGACTAGATTTAAAAGGACTTCATTTGCTAGAATCTCCTTTTTTACAGTGTACTCCAGGTTGGCAGATCCTTCCTCAGATTCTTTCCAGTGGATTAACATATATTATACACCGAGCGCAGGGAGGCAGAGACAACAGTTCACTGTAATAAATTGCGCTTGTAATAAATGGTCTTTCAGCCTATACATCCTAACCACTGTCAGGCGTTTTCCAGTCAGACCTAAGCAGAGGGGGAAAAAAGACTCTTTCCACCAATAAATATCAGGAGGGATTTTTGCTTCTTTCTCAGTGAAGGAGAATCTGTTCCCCAGGAGGCTGACAGGGAGGAAGCTTTGTTAACACCAACCATCTGTGGAGGGAGTCAGCGGCTGCTGTCGGTCCCTGGCTGAAGTGATTTCCTATTTTGTTTCTGCGGTGGAAAGTTCCGGGGAGCCGTATAGGGCTGCTAAATGATCGCAGTTTTTTGGGACTTCTTTTAAACAACTTGTAGCTCATAAAAAACACAGACTGAAGGCAGGCTTGAATCTCCGTAATGAAAACGGCAGCAGTCATAAATTGTGCTCCCTATGGAACTGCCCTGAACCACTGGATTGCGCAAGACGTCCCACTGGCTCACACTCCAGGTCTCACTGGGTCAAAGACAGACAGTCCTCCTGAGTGAATATCGAAGACCTGTCCTGCCCTTGATAGTTACAGTATTGTATTGGATTTACTGAAGGGCCTTGAGCCTAGCTCTAAGCCTGTCTTGTTATTTAGTGTGTTGTACTAGACTGTCTTGTTTAATCGCACTATACACACAGCCCACAAAATATAAATATAAAAAATTAATAAATTGTTTAAGAAGGTTATTTATGTTCATTTTATACGTACACATCTCATTTACAGATTCCGCAATCACAGAAATTTAAATTTGATGTAAGCAAAGCTTCAGAACCTGACATTCACTCCACAGTCCATTTATGTAGAGAATAAGCTGCCAAAACGGACAGTTTCTAAATAATGTTTGTGATGTCACAAAATCAAACATTTACATGCAAATATTTCACCTGTGTCAGTTTAACCAAACCCATTCACTCTGAAGTTAATCCGCCACAGCAGTCACTTTTAGAGATTATGTTAATCCCAAGCAAATCAACAGTAAAAAGTGCAACCTGTTCTGTGGAAACAGTTTTCATAAGTATCGAGGCCCTTGAAAAAATGTTTGTTTTCTCCTAGGCTCAAAGTTGATCCGTTCTTTCTTACTCCTGGTGAACAGCTCTGGACATTAAAATATAGAATGGCAGAGTGAAAAAATACAGAGTTTATGATGTTAAGCTGAACTCTGGCTGTAAATTTCCAAGATACTGGCAATACTAATAATTCATGCACTCTACACCTTTTTTGTACTGAAGGCATTGCCCAAATTGAGTAGGTACTTCCATCTGTGTCATTTATAATGAGATGTGTCATCCCATTTAAATCAATCATCAACATTACATATGTCCTCTGGTACAATTATGTTATCCCAAATGCCATCCGACCAGTGCTTATAAAGAACAGCACCAAAAATCACCTGATTTATTTGATGGGATAAAGAGAGGCTGGGACCAGGTCGTGTAGAAATGAGTTTATAATGGTTTTGGTATATGAATACATACAAATATGATAAGTAGACCTCAGGGGAGAAAAAGTAGGACATGGGCCCTTTAAAAGGACCAGCAAAGTGCCTGTCAGGAAGCCAAAAGTGGAATCACTCCAAAGAACCTTTCTGACACCTTCATTTTAAGAATGCAATTAAGTCTTGGTCACCCACACTGTGAAGGCTGACCCTGTTTTGTATGCTACACGAATGCCCTGCAGGGGTGTTATTTTGTTCCATTATCCTCATATAAGAGTGGGATGACAATGCTCTTCTTGACTTGCCTCTTGAAAGCTTCCTTTAGCAAAAAGTTGAAAGAAAATAAGCTTTTCTTGTATGGCTTCTAAACTAGTAGACCAATGGCCCCATCTGGGTAACCAGGAGACAGCACTTGATATGCTGAAATGTACACCCATCATAAGTGAACCACCTAACATCTGAGAAGAAAGGGATTGCAATTTTAACATAATAAGGTTTGAAAATCTCAGTTTAGGGCAGATACTGTGTTGAAAAAGCAAATAACTACCAAACAGATGCTGTATCCTATTTTGTAGCAGCAGGAGAGGAAGTTTCACAGAAGTCTACCACACCCCCTCACAACAGGGAGAAAAGCAACAAAGCTCAAAGCTTCGCAAAGTGTAACATCTCCGACTCAGATTTCTGTCCTGTATGTGTTTATTTCAGCTTTTAGGGAAAGATTGGGTAGACTCAGTCTTGAGGTCAGCTTCCAAACCGCTGTTGATGAACAGCTGTAGAGGCATTAAGGTGGAGCGCTATCTTTGAAGGAAAAAAGGAAAGTAAACACAGAATGTATTGTAGAGTGGGTTGTATCTTTCCTTGCTCTGGTACATGACTCTACCCCCTACTGCTATCCCGAGATGCCGCTATGCTAACTTAATGTTCATTCTGCATTGCTGGAGAGTGCTGCAAATAAGTGCACCTTCAAAACAAGTTCAGTTGTCCAATGTTTTGTGCTGTGAAGATAAGGTTAGCGTATGAAGCTTGTCAGATATGCATCAACTGTAACAACAGCTATTCACAAAACCACAGCCTAGAAAAAGTCTGTTAAACAGCCTGGAGATAGAAATATCAATCTGGATACATAACGTATGGGTCAAAGTGGAGGCTAGTGATGGTTTTAGCTGAAACACCGGCGCTGTGCTTTTTCAACAAAAGGGCAAGGAATGGCTAGTTCAGTGATATGCTAATGAACAATAATAGGACTGAGCTAGGCTTACTGTGAAAGCCACTTCTCATCTTTTGCCCAAAAGCAGTCAATATCTGGCAACCTCTTCAGCAGCGTATTGTTCCCAGGCTTTGATTTTGCTGTACTTCATTAGGGTCGATCAGTAAGGATGATGAACAATATGTCAGTGTGCTACACTGGGAGCAATATTTCCAGCGCCCCAATCCTCCAGAGATCGCACTAAGGTCGAAAGAAAAGCAAATGTGTAAATTATCCGCAGCTCAAATACTGAGGCAGCCCTATAAGCCAACAGCCTAGCATACTAAGACTAGCTCCCAAGGTTGCTAATTAACAAATATTAGCATCAGACCTGCATTGTGACTCCCACAGCAAATGAAGATAGACTGAACGACCCAAGAGAGAAATGTGACTCGCTTCCTCATTACACAAACTTAAATTACACTGCCGTAACCTTGTCAACAGCACTGTATTCCACTCCTAATAATCCAGTAAAAAAAAAGGGGGTCCTGTAAGGTACTTCTGCAGGATGGAAGATTTTTAAGTATGAAGCTTTTCGGTGTAGTTATGAAGGTGCGTATTGAACCAAAGCAAATCAACTGACTGCGTTTTGTGAGTAGACGCTTGATTGCAGATCTGTCTTGTTTTCATTACTGGAGCAAATGTGGAGTTGTTGAGTTTGTCATGCACTGAAACCGTGTGACTCGTGTTACGGTAATGACACAAAAAAGTGTCTTAATTCGGTAGAATAACAGAAAAGCGTAGGTTTCCAGTCTTTAAATATAACCATTACATGGCCATGCAATGCAACAATACTGCTGTACATGCTAGGAGATATGCAAATACATAATTACAGTTGCATATGTGTGTGAAAAGCCTTTATATATGTGTGGTGTTCATAAATATCCCAGTGCTCAGATTGGATCATTCATGAACTATTCTTCCCCCATGTTGTGCGCAATATTGAACCTCCATTGCTTTAAGGGGACCATTCTTGGCACTTGTATGTGTTCCTGTAGAGATTGCACTCTGCAGGGATGATAACTGCTTAAAGGCCACAATGTTTTCGTTTCCACAAAAGCAAGCCACCCCACGCGTTGGTTCATGCGTTTTTTAACAGTGCCGTAAAAGCCCTCTCTCAGCTACTTTCAGGCCAAAAGCCGCCGCCCCAGCAGCACTGCCCATGCCGTAAAACAATGGCCACTGACATCATTCTTTCAAAGCTGGCCCTCACTGAGGAAAAACAAAGAGGGAGAGCGAAGCACACTTGCCCAGCCAATAGAAAGCTGATGTTTGATGCCTTGCATGAAACAAGTACTGTTCTCTTTTGATTTGTGGCCTGACAATAATTTCCTCAATGTTGATTTTTGCCCCCTTTCCCCCTCGCTGTCTCTCTCTCTCTCTCACTCACTGCCTCTCTCTCTGCCGCTCTCCACGTGAAATTGTTATTTTTGTGCAAATGTCCCGCAAAAGCTTTGATAGGAATGTTTTATGAAGCAGTGAAGGGCACCATGGGTTTTGTTGTGTCTCGGCCGTGCACGCACTGCATACCCCTGAGCGCCGCGTCCATGTCCTTTTATGGGCGACGGAGCGGGAACTGCATGCTAAAGCTTAATTGTCTGAAGCTAATTCTAGGTTATGAGCTTGAGGGGTGAGATCAGATCAGACGTAAACAAGAGTGTGACGGACTGGCCGAGGGTGTGTTAGGGCTACAGAGTTAAACACAGGCACGCCACAGAGGAGTAATCTGCTCGTATAGTCTATTTGTGCTCACCTTTCCATCTAAAACTTCCATTATGGGATGTAAAACGGAGAGAAAGAGAGAAGAAAACAAAAGTCCCTCCTCCGGAAGGTTAAGTGAAGTCAAAACTAGCTCAGCAGTGGTAAAAGGGGCCAAGTTCGAAGAAGACCTCTGAGGGTCACCTCTTGGTATGGATGCATATGAGAGAGGCTCCTCAAAAGACTTTCAAAAGGAGCCACGGCGTCGCCTTTAAGCTCTTAGTTCCGAAAAGAAATACAGCCTGCACATCTGCAAGTCCTTTCAGTCCTGCACACATCTGCACCCTGAAGGCACGCCGTTTCAGATGTGCTCGTTACAGATCAACAGCAGATGAGACGAGTGAGGGTCCATCAGTAAGAACATGGCACGCCTGTAGTACCTGTTCGCCTATGAGCCTTGAAGAGAGAAAACAAACCCTTACTGCAAATACAGCCGCAGCATCCACATTTCCATTCCTCTCAACCAAGGCATGCATGATGAAACAATAAGCTGCTGAAGGAAATCCAATACACTTGTTGAGAGATTTAAAAGGCTAAGCTGACTGGATACTTTTCTTTGTTTTTTTTTTTGTGTTTTTTTTTGCCATCCGTGCATCTGACAGAACATGACTTATGCATTTTCATTTTGTCCAGGATTTTCATTCAAGCTGTCCGACTCAGATTCACCACACGGCCCAAGATGAGCTTTGGAACACCGTTTATTCCAGAACACGAATGCAGAAACTTTTCTTTGTGTCAGTCAGGCATCCTTTCCCCAAAAATGCTTATGTGTTACCAATTGAAATGGTCAAGGCTTCAATAATGTGACAGCTGTTGCTTACAGGATCATTTCTTTCCATAAAGCTCACAGTATGAAGTCCAGTAAATCTCCATTCTGTGTCAGAGGCCCTTGGTGATTTTCTACAGAAACAAACACAAAAAATGGATTAGATTGCTTATCCAGCAGTTTCCTTTGATTAATGTGGCCTACATGTGAGGTCAGATTAGAGCCATCATTTACAGAGAAGCATCTTGTCAAAATCAACAGGAGGGAAAGAAATCATGGCATTATGCAACGCGGTCAGTTACACTGAGGATACAGGTTTGATTACTTTGTCCCAAGTTTGAGGATACGTGCAACAACAAAGCTTTTCTCCATAAGGACCTACTTCCAGATAAAGTCCATGAGAAATCAAAGCAGGCAATAGAAAGTCCCAATACACACACTATATAGACACACCAGTCTTCATGATTAAACAGCTGAAAGCCATTAACAGAGAGGAGAACTTCTTGATTATGTACAGAGTGGTGTTAAAGTATTCATTCAAGTCCAGTTTACTACTGAATGGTGTGAACAGATGCGGACAAATAAGGAACTCATTAAATGTGTGTGGTGTTGTAATTGTGTAAGGCTGCTCGCAGGTGAACCTCACAGATGATCTATGAGGTGAAAGGGAGAACAAGTAAGATAATCTAAAACTTTGAGGGCACGGACCATTAACCGCTGATTACTTACTGTAAGTGCTGTGTTCTGGGCAATGAACACACTGTGGATCAGCAACTTTATTACAAGGGGATTGTTTGTGGTCGAGGCCTGCCAACACAGATATTGGCCTTCTAACCGGACCAATATTTAGTTGCGTTGCACAACATTTACCAAGTCCAATCGGCCAAGAGACAACATGTCCAGTTGATTTAAGAGGAGAAAAGACAGAGGGTTCTTGCCGATATGGAAAAGCCAAAAATGACTCACTCCATTATCATATCTTACCAGGGATGTGATAGAGAAACATCAGACCAAAGCAGGAATGCTGCGACTGGACTTGCCAAGTAAAGCATCTGCAATTTTTGTTCTTAATTTGTTTACTTGAACAAACGTTGTGTTCTAAAAGCCAAATCAAGGCTAGTGGGAAAGGTCAACATATGCGTATCTGAATGCCTAAAAAGCTTTTGACCTCCATTTTGCTGGCTCTTCCTCTCATCCAAGACGACGAGGTCAAAAACTTATTTTTAAAGAAAGCTTCCAAGGCAAGAACTACAAGGTATAATCTTTCTCAGTAAGCTGTTTCTTCTCCTGCTACGCTGCTATCAAATCTGACACCTATTTGAACAGTGAGGCTTGTCAGAGGGGAGACGTGTGAAACCCAAGGCGTTGCCCCCTGCTGGCGAAGTGTGTGAAAAAGACCAGAGTGTCTTTGATGTGATCGCAGAACTCAGTCAGTTTAGTGTTTTGCCTTTGATAAGAGTGGTTCTGGGGAAAAACACCGGGTTGAAGAAGGCTTTTAACTCCCACAGAGCACTAGCCACACCTCAGGCCACTCACTTGCCCATTCTAGCCAGCATAATGAATCAGAGGTCTGTTGGATCATCCAAAAAATCGCCCTCACCAGGACCCCTCGGCTTGCTTCTTGATTCTCTCTCCAGGCTGACTGGGGAAGGCCTCACATCTCCGCACTGACCCCACCGGAATGTGACCCCTCCTTCCCTCCCCCCACACTAATTTTTATTGCCTTGAGTTTTTGCGTGTCATGGAGAGGACAAGCATATAACAAGCATTAGCCCCACAAATCGTTCCGGGGCCGAGATTCTGCTGGATCTCAGCAGCGTCCCAGGAAAATCACTTAAACGTTTATAGGCCCTGACCACATGTCAGAGAACGGAGGAAGTCCAAGTGGTATGGATTGATATACGCATGCAGAGGCTAGTCTGGCGACGCTAGTGGTGGACTGACCTTCCCCTGCTACAGTACACTGTTTCAAACAGCTTAATCAAGCATCGTGGAAATCTCCCGGCCTAATTAGGTGGTGCTAAATGCAGAAATGAGACAGTCGTGAAACCCTTTTTGGCGAGTCAATTTAATATAATTTATGAACGGGGGGAGTCACTCCCAAGCCTGGTTTCAATTAGCCTGACCTTGGAATTTTGACTACCAAATCCGCAGAAAAGTAACTTTTTACGCAGCAGTGAAACTTTAGCTGCGTGACTGCAGAAATGGAAGCAGAGTATGGTGTGAGACAGTGCTGCTCCAGCAAAGCCCCAACCACTCAGTGTTGTTTAGCCCGGCATTCTGTCGCGCGGCTCGAGTTATACATGAACGCACAGGTGGATTTAGGCTGCCTGAACAATGTGATGCACTCTGAGAAAGGAACACGAGAAAACTTTTTGAACAATAACCACAAGCCTCGCTCATAAAGTTCACTAATTTGTAATGAGAATATAGTCAGCACAGTCCATTTGTCTAACTTAAACGAGAGCATTCATCCATTTAATAACTTACAAAATAACTCACAAATATTTGTCCAAATCCTGAAGCTGAGAGGGGAGAAAAAGGCTCCTCTGGAGGTCTGTGTTCTGCCTAAGGGGGGGGGGGGGCTGCGCGGGGTATTGGCTTGTGCTGCATTAATAGCATCTTCCCACAGATCTCATTTAGAACAAAGGAACAACATAATGGACATTGCAGAAATGATGACAGATGAAACATCCTGAATGTAGTAAGCAAACAAAATATCTGCTCACACCTCACACACAAACATGTTTGCATCTCATTGTTTAATTTAAGTCTGTGAAAGTACAGATTCCACATTTTCTTGTATTTTGTTTCTTTACTCTGATGTCCACTTAAAATTTGTATGTGCTTTCATGAACCAAAACCAGTTATCTTTCATTTTTGCATGACCATTTCCCATCCTCTCTTTATCACTGTGTTTCAAGCTTGATATATGTAAATAATATCTCTTCTGATTGGTTGCTCTGTGTTGTGTTTCTATCAAAAAGTAGTGGGGCTGAACTGCTCCAAGCTGGATAGATTACAAAACCAGGGAAATCAAAACAGACTATGCAGCTCCCGATAATTTCCAATAATCACTGAAATGTATGGTACTATTTGCTGGAGTGTTTGACGAATGCCATTGGAGATATGCAGTAAGAAGTGTGCCACATTTGCGTTTATGGGAGTGGGCCCAGGTTGCATTGGCCACCAATTACCAAGTCTAATCAGCCTAGAGGAACATGTCTAAGTGAATTTAAGAGAAGAGACAGAGGGTTCTTGTCAATATAGAATGACCAACAATTACTCACTCCACCATCATATTCTACCACGCTTTTCAGGGAGGTGATAAAGAAACATCAGATGAAACCAAGAAATATAAGTGCTGCAACGAGCATCTGCAATATCCGTACTTAATTTGTTTACTTTTATTCAATTTTGCACGAAATGTTACATTCCAAACGTCAAGCACAGGCTATTTGGAAAAGGACAACATCCAAGCATCTATAATATTTGTACTTCATTTGTTTACTCGAATTGTTTACTTGAACTTGAACTTTGTACCAAATGTTGCAATCCAACACACAGACACAGACTTCTTGGAAAAAGACAGCGTGTTTCAACGCCAGAAAAACCTTCACTGACCTCTATTTGCAAGCAATGGATCCTTTATTCATCCAATATTTGTGTTTATGAATAAGAGAAATGTTCTTATGATTTGTATTTGATGAAAAGTGTGTAGTCTCC
>JBBPCX010000035.1:2716036-2727230 GCA_037974365.1 Hydrocynus forskahlii | reverse complement strand
TATTCATCCAATATTTGTGTTTATGAATAAGAGAAATGTTCTTATGATTTGTATTTGATGAAAAGTGTGTAGTCTCCACTGAAACAAACGGAAAAAAGGAGGTACAGACTTAAATATAGTACTACAGAAGGTACATCAAATCTAAATGTATTTCAATATGTAAATATGCAATTAACTATGCAATCATGTTTATACACATAGCATAACAGATTGGTAATAACTGTAGACTTCTAAGGGTTAAGAAAAAAGCATTTCTGTGCAACTGGCCTGTGTTACTTGCACACCCCCCACCACGCTTCTTACTGCACATCTCCAGTGGCATTCATCAAACACTCCAGCAAATAGTGCCGTACACTTGAGTGATTAGACACCCTCCCAAACGCCCCCCACCCCCCACCTCCCACCCAGGTCGTTACCCTGTAGAGCGGCACTGCCAGGGAGGGCTGAGTGCTTTGTCTCGACCCACCTGCTTTAACAGCCCCTTCCAATGTGATTACAAGTAAAGACGAAGGCAGGAGTGGGAGCGGTGTGAACTGCGCCTTTCATTTACCACCATCATTACGCTAACACCGCCAGAGGAGGTGATGGGGAAAAAGAGGCCAAAAGTGTGCAGGCTGCTATGAAAAATATCATTCTCATCTATCATATAGATTGTCATAAACCTGTCTGTGTGATTTCCAGATACACCGCAAGCAACGGGCACGCAAATGCAAACTTTTTGCAGATGTATGCACAAGTAGGCGGACATAATTGCAATTTATTGGCACTGCAAGGTTGCCTGGTGATTGCTTCGATATGGCAGGTCTTTTCGTGATCAGGCCTTATGATTTAGGGCCTTATGATTAAAAAACTTCTTTTCTCATTTTGTTGAAAAAATTTGGTATGTGAACATTAAAACATTCCAAAATATGCACACCCATTTCACACAATACAGATACAGAAAAGAAGCTGAAAAAAAAAATCTGTATGTTTGTGATGTCACAAAACCCAGTGCGGTTACTCATAGCCTCTTGTTCAGCCTAAAACACTAATGCCACCTATTTACAATGAAGTCATGAGCAAAGTTTCCGACTTTGCTTGCTTAATGAACGATGTAAAACAGGAGGTAGTCAGTCATTAGAATGGTCTTGTAAATATAGACACAGTAACAAAAACAGCTTGTTTAATTCTACGAGATGAAGAGTGCTTGGAAATTTGAAAGTTTTTCTACCACATAAGCCCCCCCCCCACACACACACATTCCAAAGTAACCTCAGGAAAAAAAATATATAATTTAATGTATGAAAAATGCAGTCTATTAAAATGGCTATTTGTTTTTTACATTTCACTAACTGCACTTCATCAAATGTACTGCTCTACATCAAAGGCAGGGCCAGTTACACTATCCTGTGCTTCAAATTCATGATCTCTCCATAATAGTGCTAAATCTTAGATATTACCCTGCAGCCCATGACAAACACAGTCGATCAGTGTTGTGGAAAAACTGGCGATGCCCATAATCTGCTCACAAAAGCATATCATGATGTAAAGTACCATGATATTCTGCATTCCAGAGAAATAGACTAAGGGACCGTCTCTATATAAATTCTATTCCTCCGCATTCAATGTTACTGTAACTTTGCAGTGATACTGAAAGCAGCCCATCAAGGTTAAGCACTTATGCGCTTGTGCCAAATGTTATTTTGTGCTGGGATAATCAGACCTCCTTATTTATTTATTTATTTTTACAGTACCACACAGTGGGGGGGGGGTTTACATCCTGCTGCCTTTCAGATGTGCACAGCATCTAACAGACATAAAAAATACCATTAGAGAATAGAGGGATTTCTGCTCGCTTTGTTGTTCCTTCATATCCAGCTCTGCACAACAGGCCTGACCCTGCGACAGACCCTAGTCAGCTCATCTCGTGTCCTGGCGTATGGCACTGATCATGAATTACTTAGTGCGTCGAATGAGGGCTCTTTCAGAGGACCGCCTGCCGACCCATTTAAGCACCTCCACCTTGAAATCGGCCCTTCAGAAAGGTCAGTTCATCTTCCTCGCGACTGTGCCTAATAATGCTCCTATTTCCTCCCCATTGCAGTGCTCTAAATCATTAAAGGCAGGGGTGACATTGATGTCAGATGTAAGTTTTGCAAATCCATTTAGGGGCTATAAAAGATGTACATTTCTGGACAAAGGCCAGCAGAGGAGAAGGGAGCGGAATTGAGTTGGGCACTTTAAGAGGAAATCCTGCTTTGGCACTTTAAATCATCGATGACATCAGACTTTTCGGGATTATAATCAGCTGTAAATAATGAAATAGAGGGTGAGGACATTGGGAGGGAGCAGAATTGTGATGATTTTGAAGCACTGCGCTACAAAAACCAATGTCAAAATCTCTGCGAGCAACATTAAAAAGAAAAAGAAAAATGCGGCACGATCCCAGATGAAATATGACTGTGTGAGGAGAACATATCTCACCTCCGTACTTTCGTTTGACTTACAGAGTCACACAGGCATCCCTGCCAAACACTTAATCAACAAACTTTCTGATGATGGATTCATTGCATAGAAACATGACGTCCATTTAGCAACTCCACCATTGCTCAGAAACTAAGGCGAGGAAACCACATTTCACCATAATAAACATGGCACTAAATATTCCAGTGAAAATGAAAAATCCACAGTCGGCAGGCTATCATCTATATTTTCGTGCCCGCAAGCAGTTCAGAAATCAGACAGCGGCATGCGGTCCCCGCGGTAAAATGAAGCGTCTTGCTTTGTACCTTGATGGTGTCGGTGGTTCTAATAAAAATCCAAACTGCCAGCATATGAGAACAGCCCTGAAGGAATCTCATGCAGGAATGGTTGGTCTGTTATGCTCCCCCATCAGACTATTATCATATTTCACTCTCACTGACTGCGTTCCCTAACACCACACTGGCAAAAACTAAAATGAAATGACGTAAAAAGGACCTCAAAATGCTAAAACCAACACAGACGGTCTTTTGAAGCGGTCAGCCTGGAGTTTGGTCAGAGTAGCCGCACTTGTGCAACGTCAAAACCCCACTCTCAGATCTAATCAATCTTTTTGGCAAACTAACAAGCTACAAAAGATCCGTTTGATCTCTGTACATTCAGGAGTGGGAAAAATGAGTTGGTGGTGAAATGTATGAAGGTATGTGGGTAACACTAACACAGGGTCACTGGGGAAAAGCAGAAATGCAATGCAAATTAGTTTTTGATGAGAAAAAATGAGCGAGAAACAATAGCTGGCCTGAAGTGGCCGATTTGAAGAAATTCGCCATCGTTCATTTAGCGGCGCTGGGAAAACAACGGGCTGGCGTGTGTGAGCTAAAACACAGAATACGGCCACCTCATTAAACTCAGGCTGAACTCAGGTAACATGTTAACAGATGTAACCTTATCCATAATGGACTTATTTATTCAAATTTTTCTGTGACCTAATTTAAATATCTATTACAAGGCATTAATTACCGCATGCTAGCAAAAGTAGCCAAAAGACAATCCTCTGTTCCACAAAAACCTGAATATTCATCCCCCCAAATCTCCCCCCCGACACCAAACCACCCCCCACCCCCCCACCCCCCTCCAAAAATGATCACACCTGTTTGGCAAAATCCTCAGTGCTGTCCAACTAGATATCATAGCCAAGTTTTTATTCTTTATCTTGAGGGTCTGGTGTTAACCACAGCAAACCGCACACGCAAACCGCACACACACACTTCCTGCGCGTACCTTCTGCTCCATTTTTAATTAGCTGCATGGCTCCATCGGCTAGCACTGGCTCAGCCCCCTCAGCCATCTGCAGCAGCGAGCAGGACACCCGCCCGGTGGGCCTCACTGAGCACAGCCGCATACAAACACTCAAGCAATCTCAAACTCTGTGGGTGCTGTGTGTGACAGGGTGTCTGGTTTTCGGTCCAGGAAGTGAATAGACTGACTTGGAATTTTGAGATCAGTGATGAATGATGAACAGATATTTTTCAAACATTAAATTGAATAAATAAAATAATTCTACAATAAAAGTAACATTTTGCTTCTTAAAGGAACTGTTCAGAAAACCATCAAATATATACTATTTTTCACATAAGATGTAGCTGATCAGACATGTTTGGTGTCCAGGTTTTGCTTCTTTACTTTAGAATTGGAGCTGTGATGGTAACACTGCTAATATACACTACAGATCACCAGATTAGTTTCATAATCACCCAAACACAAACCTAAAATTTCTCTCAACCCACTAAAATCTGCCGGTGGCCTGGTGGTTACAAAGTTTTCCCTGTGTGGTCATGGGTTTAAATCCCAGGGCTGCCAGTGAGGTATCCTTGAGTAAGATACTGTCCCCACACATTGCTCCCTGGGTGCTGTGTTCCTGGCTGCCCATTGCTTCAGCTGAATGGGTTAAATGCAGAGGACAATATATCAATGTTCATGCATGCCAAAAAAAATGGCCACTTTACATGTAAAACCGCATCACGTCAGTGTGGTTTAGGACACAATATGACTTACTGAGCAATAACAAAGTGACTATTTTTATAAGTCTCCTCAGGAGTAGGAGTACTGATCTACAATTGTAGCAGCATCAGTCATAATTTTTGTAGCAGCATCTGTCATAATTACAGAGGAATCTAATCCAATCTGTAATCTAATCTGAAACTGTAGCCTGTAGTGGTTACAATTTGGTTCAGTTTTACTCCCAGTACATAAGTAATAAAGATTTGGGTGAATATTGACCTCTAGTGTTTGCTAGCAACATTAGGCTCATAGAATCTTGGTTGATGGACCATATCTGAGGTGAGTAAAGAACAGCGATTGAGCCTTTTCCCAAATTATTCTTCTGAGCTTTGCACTGGACCTATGGGGATAAGGTAACTGTAAATGTTTGCAATATTAGCCTAGCGCAGTTAGCATATATCTCAAACCATGGTGAGTTTTTAAGCAATGTCCAGTAGACTTGTTTGTGTTTTTTGCTGTTGTATGATGATGTACTGTTGTCTAAAAAATGTGATACAGCTCAGGTTGCAAGGAGGATATTGCTACTGTTTTAACATGTGATTTCCTTTTATCCACCATCCCTTCTTTTGTTGGTTTTTCTCTTTCAATATTCCTTTGTCTTCAATATCAGATCTTCACTTTTCTTTTATGCTCTTTTAGTGGTAGGAGTTATAAATCATCATTTGACACCATGACCAAGTTCAGCGAGGATTAGATTTCTGAGTTTGAAAAACTTCCTCCTGAAAAGTTTTTCCCTGATATATGAGTTTTTCTCTTAATCTTTTCTTGTCATGTCAGCATCAGTATGGTGAGCTGATTCTAATGGCACTTTACTATTGCAATACAGGTGTCAGCTGTTTGATTTCTTTTAAAGTTATATATGGACTCGTGTTTTAAACTCCATCTTCACCTAAGAAAATATCAGCCTGTACAATTAAGGTGAGTTACATTCACCAGTGAGACTTCAGTTGCTTCCTTTGAATTTTCCCTTGAAAAATACCAGATGGTCTCTCCTTTATTTGGCTTTCTCACACTACAGTAGGGACATACACATATGCATTTGGCCGCCATTAACATATGGCAGCATTATGCCATACAGAAAGTCCCACACCCTCCCCGGTTGAATTCATCATCCACTGTGGTCTGTGGGAGCAGCAGTGTTGGAGGTTGTTCAAAACCTGACGCCATTAACGCTTCCACATTAAGCCTGGACCTCCGGGCTTCCCCTCACTGCGGTGGCCATCTCTGTAACATCACAGCCAGTGCTGCAGCTCGACACACATCACACCAACCCACCAACTCCACACTCAGTGTGGCCCCACACCCAGATCAACCAGACTAAGCCATACTGCATATACACTACCATTTAAAAACTGGCGGTACCACTTCACAATAAGACTACCCTTTTACAGGGTATTTAAGTGATTTGTAATCAGGTTGATAAGTAGGTGATAGACAGTTTATAAATTATTAATAAGTGGTTATAAACAAGTTATAACAGTTGTCATACCTTGATGCAAGCTCACTATTTGGCAAGATCTGGTGTTTTAATGGTAGTGGCATGTTCACAAAGACCTGATGAAGCTGACTGTCTAGCATTCTGCCCGAGAAAGGGACAAGATAAGCTCAGCAAGATCTGCGGTTTGGCCAAATAGTGAGCCTGCATCTATGTATGACTGTTAACTGTTATCACTTGTTTATAACAGTTTATTAATGAGTTAAGTAAACATAATTAACTACAGGAAGTAGTCCTATTGCAAGTCATCTTTCAAAGTCTGAAATCACCATTTAGAAGTTTGGAATCATGACTGGGAATCCTGAGCTCTTCAATGAGAAGTCTAGAATCTCCACTGAAAAGCATGAAATCTTCATTCATATATTTAGAAACATCATTCGAATCACTGTTTTCAACAGCACAAATGTAATTTTGCAGGGACGTATGAAATAATTTTAGTAGAATAAGTACTTTACAACAGGTTTACCCATGTTTGGTCCTGGTGATCTATCTTCTTGGAGTTTAGTTCCAACAGTTTACAGAATGATGGTTCATAGGTTTTAATTTAATTTGCAGTACGCTGTAAAAACTAGGATTCTTTAAACTGTAGTTAAATACTACAATATTTCCCTCCTTATAAATTAAAACATTCTTACTGTTTAGTGTATATTTTAGTCTACCCTGTATACATCAGAACCGGAATCAGAAAACCCGGAAGAAATATAAAGTCTAAACACACATCAGTCATTCATAACATTAAACCACCTGCCTAATTGTGTAGGTCCCCCTTGTGCCGCCAAAACAAGACTCCACGAGACCTTGAAGGTGTGTTGCCCATTGCATCACACTGTCTTCACCAGTTTGCCTTCTTCCCATAGTGCCTCCTGGTGTCATCTCTTCTTGGTGCATCAGTGAGCCTTGGATGCCCATGACTCTGTCGCTAGTTCACCAGTTGCCCTTCCATGGACCACTTTTGGGAGGTAATAACCACTGCATACTAGGACCACCCCAAAAGAGACCTGCTGTTTTGGAGATATTTTGATCCATTTGTTTAGTCATCATATTTTAGCCCTTGTCAGTGTTACTCAGATCCTTACAACTGGCCATTTTTCCTGCTTCCAACACATAAATGACTATTAATTGCTGTCTAACATATCTCTTTGACAGGTGCCATTGTAAAGATATAATCAATGTTATTCACTTCACCTGTCAGTGGTTTTCATGTTGTGGCTGATTGCTGTATGTTAATGACTTTAAATAACACCTGCAATTAATATGCGGTTCAAAATTGTTCCGCTGAATTTTTTTAAGGTTCATCCAGCAGGCCACTTTATTAATTTGCATTTAAAGCAAAATACTTTTACAGTTAACATACAGGACACCCTCTCCTTTAATTAAAAGCTTTGCATCATGATTACACCCTTGCATCCAGTGTGTGAAGGACAGAACTGCTGGATGCGCATGTGTGTGTCATCTACGAGTGAGTTTAATCCTTTTCCCGAGGGAAAATGTTTGTCCACAGCCGCATATGTTTTGCAGGGGTTACCAGCAGTTTTTCACACACAAGTAAACAAGTTCCCAAGCTGTGGCTTTATGAGTAGTATGTGCATGCCTCCTATTATCACACACACACAGCTTTGAGGGCAAAAAAAATGATTTCCAAGTAAATTAGAGTTACAAAGATTTCCTGCTGTGATTCAAAGCAGAGGCTACTAGTTCACATTTTAATGACCCAAAAATCCAAACTCCTATTTCACGCAATCAGTATCTTTGTAGCTTAGATTCGCTGTTCCATTTTTTTGCAAGGAAATGCATCACACAGACAGTGAGGGGGAAACAAGTATTCAGACACATTCATTTTTGGTATTTAAAATATTTCCAATGCACAAAACCTCTTCACTCTTACACACATAATGTCTTTTGACTTTGTGCAAGTATGTTTTCACAGATTAAAAACATTAGTACTTTTCACAAAGCTGTTGTTGGCAGCTTTGAGACAGAGGAGTATTAAGCTTCTTACAGCATTGCAGTTCAATTTTGGCCCATTCTTCTTGGAATAGCACAGATTTTTTAAGTCAGGAGTTTGGCAATTACACTCAAACACCTGTTATAGAAACCCTTCTGGCCATATGTTTTGGCACTGCTCCATTCATGTTTCTGTCAATAACATGCAGTGCCTCAGGTCTGTTTGCAGAAAAGCAGACCGATATCACCCTCATTCCTCACTGTGGGTGTGGTGCACTGGGGTTAAGTGCCTAGCACTCCTTTTTTATAGAAAACATGATGAGCAGAATTCTATATTTGTCTCAACACAACTCAACACAACATCTTCCCAAAAGTGTTCTGATTTATTTAAATGCTTCTGTGCAAAATGTGTTTTGCAGTTCGCGGCTCGAGTGCAAGCTAGCGTTCTGTAAATTCTGCACAGCCTAGAAAATCCATTAAAAAAGGTGTAAATTTGATTTAGCATTCATTTATCATTATTTCTGGTAGTACTAGACAAAAAACACACATACACAAAAACACACACACACAAGCAAACACGCGATAACACACACTCACACACACCCACACACTGACTAGGTGTAATGACATTTGTTAGATGAAATAATAACAACAATAATAACACCTAAATTTATACAGCTATTAGTAAATTGGCCTATTTCTGCATACTGAAATAAGTTCTCTCCTGGTGCTCCAAATTAGGAGAATGAGGGCAGGGGAAAAATCCCAACTGTGGCTGCCGCTACTTTCATCTGTACATGTGGCAGACCTTCCTCCAGGTTTTAGAAAACTGTTTCTTTTATGATTTTTTAGAGATGTACCAACACTCGTAACATCACAACACACTGAAAAACAGATCCCCTCCCCCGGTTTGCTGAAAATTCAAATGTCATGCGTCGTTCAAGTATTTGCCACAGGAATGCATCTTCAGGACGCATAATGTGGTACAATATTGGTGAATAAAAATGCATCTCATTTTACTCGCCACCATGATGTCCAGTAATGCAGGTCACTCAGGTACAGGAGTCCTTGTTTAACAGTATGCAAACGTACGCTGAAGATGAACAGATCAATGGCCATGCCGGCATACTGCTAAAGGCAAGTGGTGGGAAACTCTCATCATTATGCATTACCTTCCCCATGGCCTCCCCAGAGCTCCGCATGTACCAGTCAAGTGCAGTGTATCATGGAGAGGGAGCGTTTAACACTGCCGGCTCCGTAGACGTAAAAAAAAGTGTTTAATTAATTGAGGGCAAGGAGGCCTTGTTGTCAGGAGGCAGTTAAGCTAACGATCAGAGAAAAAGTGCAACCATCTGCAATAATCCATACACTTATGTTCAGAATTCGTCGGTATGAAGGACACTAAGCTTCGCTGCTTAGTCAGTGTATTCACAATGGGGAGACACTTCATCCATATCAAATCAATGCTGTGGCCCTTTAGGCAAATAGAGCCAGTTTAGTCAGCTACTTAATGGCAGCTACTGAGATACCGACTACATGAAAAAAGAGAAATGAGTTGCTCCAAGGTTTTTGCTGCTGCTTCTAGGTAGATTGTGGGAGAAAACAAATTCCCCCCCACAAAGACGGATGGAACTTCCGTAGAATGAACTGAGGTCAACAACAGTTGAGGCAGAACCGCTGGCCTGATTTACCCTCAGGAAGACTAAATTAATGAAGGCTGTCTGCTTTATGAAGCCTCTCAGCTTGTAAAACCTGAAGCCAGTAAAGCAGCATGCAGACTCGTGTGACAGTTGAGTTTTATAGGAGGAATTCTGGTTAAACGGGTGATTCCGCCTTTCTTCTAAACAAACAGTTTTGAAAGAGGCAGGAATGAGGCAAAGAACGGCCGGCAGATGGAGAGACTGGCATTGGACGACACGAGTTGGTGGGAACATCGCTCCTTTCCAGTGCTGTTAGACACGGGTCTCTGTCGAAGGTATGCTGTCCCAACATCAATCCCGCAACGCCTTCTTACGTTATGGCCGCGTCCTAACCACCTGGATAGCATAAAAAATGGCAGGTGTGTTTAAAAGTTACACGCCAAGGCTGGGCTGATTATAGACAGAAATACAGAGGCAGACAAATCCTGAATTGGATCATTTCTGCTCCAATTTACTTTCCATAGTGCAGAGCATGAAATAGCCTGCTTGCTCAATTTGATCACTCTGCACCATGCCTCACAGTCCTGAGGGTTTTTTTGGACACCGTGATTGATTTTTGGTACATCGACAACTGAAACAAATACCTTTGGGCAAGCGTAATATGCCAAAGAGGAGAGAGAGCGTTTGAGGAAGAGGAGGGAGGATGAAGGCACTGTTCTGCAGGGGAGAGTTCAATTTGCCGGCTCATTTGCAGCAAGTATGCACAGGTGGAACACACACACACACACACACACACACTCACACACTCACACACTCACACACTCACACACTCACACACACACACAAACACAGTATGTCTTGGTAGGTGTGCAGGCATATGTTTTCCAAAGCACAGTTAGCAATATGCATTTTCAAGGACGATGGGGTATGGCCAGAACAGCTTCACACGGATTCCTGTTTCTGCATGTTTCCTCTCGTGTGTGCTCAAGCAAACAAATAAACACAGTTCACATTCATGTACTGCAGAGTAAAACTGGACATGCAATTTTACCCAAATACACTCACGGTCGAGTTTTGCATTTCATCTTCAATGCCACTAATCAGCCATAGAGAGGAGGACTGACCACAGCAATAAGGTGATCCTTCATTCAGGAACATTCTGCCTTCTATTACAATCTATACACCAATCAGCCATAGCATTGAAACCGCCTCTCCGGTATTGTGTAGGTCTCCCTCTTGATGCCAGAACAGCTCTGATATGTCAAGGCATAGGCTTTACAAAACCTCTGAAGGCGGACTGGATCCACGGATTGGACAAATTTGTCCAGCATATCCCACTGATGATCAGAGGCCACTGGAGGGCAAACCAACACCTTGTCTTGTTCTGCATATACAGTAACCCCCCGGTTTTACTCGGATCAGGAGTAGCGGAATCAGTCTCACGTGGATTGTTTCCTGATGCAAATATTCTC
Organism: Hydrocynus forskahlii; assembly: GCA_037974365.1. Lineage (NCBI taxonomy): Eukaryota > Metazoa > Chordata > Actinopteri > Characiformes > Alestidae > Hydrocynus > Hydrocynus forskahlii. The sequence continues at coordinate 2,716,158 of JBBPCX010000035.1, read as the reverse complement.
TGAATTTTTTATTTTTGCTTTTTTCGTGGCAATATGTTTTTTTTACGCATTTTAGTTGTAAATTATTAAGAAAAATATAATTTACTAATTTTGTAACATAAATAGTAATCCAAATATAAATT
>JBBPCX010000035.1:2701382-2715936 GCA_037974365.1 Hydrocynus forskahlii | reverse complement strand
TTTAAAGCTACTTATTGTTTATAATGTTTGCACAGTCAAAAGGAGCGGTTCAGGATACATTTCACTGTGTGTAGTACTTGGATAATTATGCATGTGACGAATAAAGAATCTTGAATCTTGAGTTATTGGCTGCTGCCTTCCTGTTTTCGTTTCGTTCATCTGAAAGCACTAAGATGCCGCCAAAACGCCCTGCACTTTCTGGCAGTGCACCTAAGTGCAAGAGAAGGTGGAAGACACTCCAGAAGAAGGTTGAACTACTGGATATGCTCCGGGAAGGAAAAAGTTATGCCGCTGTAGCATGCCCTTATGGCATCAACGAGAGCACCGTACGCTACATAAAGAAGAATGAGCCGGCGATCAGGAGGACCGTATCAATAATAATTTAATTCCACATACATTTTAGTGCTACATTATTAAGAAAAAAATGTAATTTACTATTTTTGTAACATAATTATTAACGTAAATTCAGCTACATTTCAATGTTTTTGTACTGTCCAGAGAACACAAAGTGAGCTCGTCTTTTGTGTCATTAACAGGCTGCTTGCTGCCCGAGGCACAGAAAATCTCTATTTACAAAGCGCCATCGGTATATTTTAATTAAAACACATTTTTCAAAACTAGAAGATTCAAGGTTTCTAGTGGTGTTACTTAAATGTTTCTAGGACAAAAATGCGCGCAGCTTTAGATGAAACGCGCCACCCGGCGAACAGTAAATTATTGAACTGTAAAAAGTTATTGGTGATTACCCTACATTTTTCTGTATTTTTATTACTAAAAATTTTTTATTACTGTATTTACCTTGCTTATACCAAAGAAAACGGCAGTGCACACCAAAGAAAACGCCCATGCATGAATTAATTGTGGGACTGTGGACACTGTCCAGCAAGCATACGGGTTTAATAATAATAATAATAATAATAATAATAAAGCTTTACCTTTATATTTTAAGGGTAATGTACTAAGCTGAGTTTTAAATGAAATTAAAGTGTTTCAGATTCAGTCATTTTTTTCTTAGAACCGAACTACTAATTGCTGGTGAAAACTAGTGGAAACGCAGATATCCTCCACATTTTTTTTTGCTTTTTTTCGTGGCAATATATAATTCTTTAGTGCTAGATTATAATATTGGTATTTACATTCTAGTACTGCAGGAGTTCAGTGTAAACTGTACAGTACGAATACGGGTTTACCTTTACATTTTCGTTAAGGGTAATGTATTAAATTGAGTTTAATGCCTATACACGGTTTTTCACTATACATGGGTGCTCTTGGCGCATAATCCCTGCAAGAAGCGGGGGGTTACTGTATTTCTGAAATGGCCTCCAGGAGGATTTAACTCATATGATCTACATAAACATGTAGTCCATCATATGATCTACATAAACATGTAGTCCAAGTATACCCATTCATGGCAATTTTATTCCCTAATGGCAGGGATTCTTTCAGTAGGACAACATGCCCTGTCACCTGTACGTTATGGCTGATCAGTGTATTTATGTATATACACAACCAGTCCAAAGCTCTGGCACACATATGCATGTTACTTGCTTAACATACACTACCGGTCAAACGTTTTAGAACACCCCAATTTTTCAAGTGGTTCAGTTCCCAACTATGTTGCAGAAGTTCCCATAAGTGTGCGGCACTTATAGGTTGCTTTGCTCTCACTCTTCTGTCCAGTTCATCCTAAAGCAGCTAGACGGGGTTTAAGTCTGGAGACTTCTGGCCACTCCATGTTTTCCAGCTTACCATCTAGTTCTTTTTCTAAAGTAGTTCTAGCAGAGCTTGGACTTATGTTTTGGGTCACACTCTTGCTGTAGGACGAACCCAACCAACCAGGCACATACCAGAGGTACTGCATGGCGCTACAGAATTATTTCCCACTTCTGGGTAACCTCACCATTTTTAAACCTCTCGCAGTTCAGCACTGTCCTATTCACTGGACTTGAACTGTTTGAATTTCAATTAAAAAAAGCTTGAAACTCTGTGGTGTTCTAAAACTTTTGACCGGTAGTGTATACAAAAAATATATTTAATATTCTAAACAAATGTACATTCAACAAATGTATATTCACCATCTGAGTACCTTTATAAACCAGAAAATGTCATTTTTCTTATTCATCACTATAGACCTATGAAAAGATTATTATTATAATTATAATGTGGACCACCAGACGAGCTTTAAGTGACAAAAAATGGGATGAAAGTTAACTAGTGCAGTTAAAGACTATAATTTGACTTTGGATCACCTCACAACCAGTTAACAGGATGTCAGACATGCACTGTTACAGATTATTACCATCTTAAAAAGGATACTTGTTTTTCTATATATTTTGATTTTACTAGATATTTTCAACTTTCCAATGCCTAAAAAAATAGTTTTAGTTTTTGAAATAAACTGAAAAGTGGTAAAATCTGTGGTGTGCAAAATTTTTTGAGTAGAAGTGTGTTGCTGTGTGTGTGTGTGTGTATACACACAAACACACACACACACACACACACACACACACACATTTGTCCTAAAAATGTATGAAAACAAACACACAAACACACAGACTCCCCCAGTTCTGGCCTCGTGATATGACCGTTAAAATTGCTTGCCAGCAATCCTTCTACTTTTTGACAGATGTTCTCTGAACAGGTGACTGTGAGCAGATAGACTTATCCCACCATGAGACACGGCCGGGTGCAGTGCTGGAAGGGCACGGCAAGTTCACCATTAATACTGTGGGAGCGGGAGGCTGAAACTCGATACCTCAAATGAAGCGTCAGTCATTATGAGACAGAGCATTGTGAGATGACTGAAGTCGAAATACTGTAGACCTCAAAGGTCAAAGACGCTCACATTATTGCTCTGTTTTTCTTCCCTGACAACTCACATACATCATCATATTCACATACATCAGTCATAAGTGAGTAAGTGACTCATATCTGTCTTTTTTTTTTTGTAAATCTATAACATGTATTCATAATGCACATATTATCATCAATGTTGCAACACAACTTTTTATATCATCTACGATTTACAATTTCATGATGAATGGACCCATAAAATATCTATTACCTAGATAAAACATTACATTAACATACACTGAAGGACAAGAATGTGTTGCCCTGTCTCTTAACATTTTATTCTCATTTTAGTCTCATTTTTGTACAGAGCACAGGTCAACTGTTGCTGTTTAAAATGTGGTTAATAACTAAATTTTACTTTGCTTAGTTGATGTAATACTCAGAAGAACTACGTGACCTAGTCTTGTACAGAATAGCCGTGAACAACTACATATAACAGCGTCAGGCTTCAGGAAATGAGGTGCAGTGGTGCTAAATGCTTTGAGCATAAATGACTGTACATAAATACTGCCCTGTCCTCCTCCCAGGAGTGGTGTGAAAGAGTGCTGATGGATTGGAACTCCAAGTCCATGGATGTGGGTTCCAAAACACCCAGTAGCAGTTCCCAGTGGAAGAACCCAACAGCTTCGCTCTGAGCCAAAAAGTTTCAGGCAAAGAGACACCCATGCAAAATGGATGCACACTTATTCTCCAACGCAGCACGTTCTTGACATCAGTTTCTGTGTTTTGGCTCTTGTAAACGCAAGACAAAGCATTGTTTGAAGTCGTTCGTCAGCACGCTAAGTCAAACTCAATAGCAAAAGTACTTCACTGGCTTTCAGAAGTGGGCAGCACAGGCATGATGTATGAGTTTTCCCTGCCATGTTATAGATTGTTTAAGTAAGTCTCCTAAAAATAAAAATTGATCTGCCATTATCAGCGGCCCTCACTGCCAAGAGGACACGCGGCCATGGCGGTTTCTGCACCGAGGGAGGAAGAAAGGAGAGGGGAAAAAAGGGGAAAAAAACATGGATCGATCCAGAGACAAAGTTTTTAATAAACACATATCTCCTTATGGATTACGGAGAAGGCCAGATGGTAATGGCATTCATGACCTATAAATTGTGCATGAGATGGATGAGTTGCCACTGGGGGTTGGAGCCAGGTTGAGACGGGGACAGACTGCACTGGCAGCAGCGCTGAAGCTCTTATGGAAATCAGAATGATCGATCAGTATCAATACTCCAACCCGCAGCGGCAGAGCCATCCATAACACCGTGCCTTTAATGAGAAAAGTGGGGAGTTCTGAAGAAGTTCAGCATGAAAGATGGAGAGGAAGGACAGAGAAGGAAAACACACTAGGGAAAAATGTTCAGGCAGTGGACGACAGGACAAGGACCCAATCTGCAGTCAAAGACAAATGACCACCCCCGCCAAAAGATAATGTTATGCTGTTCATTGGACAAAAAACTGTCTTAATTTGATTCAAAATTGATCAAACCATACTTACTACCAGTCATATATAAATCTCACTTTCCTAATAGTGGATGAGAAACTGGCTGTTTTTCCCACATACAGAATAAACAGTCATTTCATAGTGCTGTAATTGAAGTTACATGGCAGTTGTAAGTTCATTATGGATAGTTCAGACTGAACAAAGACGAGACTAGTGGTACGATAACATTTTTATGCAACAAAAACAGAACTTCTGCTTTATTTCACTTCAAACATGACCAGATCTTAATAATATTGTTAAAATAGACACAGTCAGATAACATACACAAGTATATACCTCTTCCATGTATTTCTCATTGATCCAATATCAAATGTGTTCAGCATATATGTTAACCCCTAGGGCTGAATAGTATCTGATTTAGTTTTTAGCTTTTTAGTCTTTGTCATACACATTTGCAAGCATGTGTCATGCTTCAGTCAAAGGAGATTTCTGAATAGTCTGGACATCTGTCAAGCATGGTTGGGCACATCCAAACAGAAACACACCACCACTGTTACCCTTTCTAGGAATCATCCAACAAGATTACGAAGAACCTCTGGGTAACATGTAAGAATCTCCAGGCCTTGCACCAGCTAATGTAGGTGTTCATAGGTCTAACATCAAGCAAACACTGAAAAAGAATAGTGTGCATCTGAGGACAGTAAGTGTTAGTGGTTTAAGCTGGATAGGCCAAGAAAAGCACTGCCTGAATGTGGACAGACTACACAAAAAGACAAAAATAGAACTTTTTGACTTAAATGAGAAAGCCAAACACAGCATTCCAGCCAAAGGGTCTCTTCCCATCTGTGAAACATGGTGGTGGCAGTACCACAGTTTGGGCTTGTTTTGCTGCTTTGGTAACTATGAACAATTACTGGAGAATGTAAATTACATCTGTGAATTAATAAATGCACTGACAATGCAAGTCTAGTAAAGAATGAATAAGGCAGAAAAAAATCTGGATCTCAATCCAATAAAAATATTGTGGAATGACCTAAAGCATGGATCTCAACCAATCAAGCCCACCCCAGAAGCAGTTCTGTTAGGGGAGATGATCTAAAATTCCTCCAAACTAATGTCGGGGGAAATATAAACAGTTACAGGAAATGGCTAAAGTAACATCTGCACAAGAGGGTCAAAGTAAGTTAACACAGGTTTTTACAGCAGTGATTCAACATAGCATCACTTTGTTCAATACATAAATGAAAAACTAGAGAACTGTGTGTAACTTTTACTGGGTTCTCTTTGTACGAGATTCAAGCACCACTTTTAAGCACCACTATGTGTGTGCATATGTACATCCACATTATGAGGGTTAAATATGAAGTTGATGAGCTTTTCCAGAATATTTCTTTAGTTTGCAAAGACTCTTTGACCTCTTACCCTCATGTATTCCATCAGAAACATTTAACTTATTTTGGACACAGTTCTTTACACTGATGCGATGTTCACACCTGATTCAGTTAATCCAGACCTTCAGGAGCAACAGAATTGTGGACGAAGTGCATCTGATTGCAGCTGCAGAAAAATCTGAAGGAGAATAACCAGCAGCTAAAAGATTCCGCTAGTTGTATGCCATTGCTGCAAATAAATATCTGTTCTGTTTATTCTGGGTTAATAAACAGAACGGCTATTTATTGGGTTAAACAGGCAACACATTGTTGTCTGTTTTCCCTTGATTTTTTTGTATATAATATGCTGCTTCTGATTTATTTATGAGTTTAAGAGTTATAATTCTCTTTATCACTACGATGTCTTTGAGACTTCCTTGCTGTCAACTGTCCAAGTATGTCTGGTCCAGTATCGAATAGCGCCAGACACTGGAGCAGATGGACAGGGGCAGAGACAGGCTGGGCCAGCACAGTCTGCAGAGCATCCAGAGCTGCTGACAGAGAGAGGGAGCAATAGAGCACCTGGCGAAGGCATAGGACCTTCTGTTGTGCCGCTGTTAATTGGCTTAGCTGGGAAAAACGTCTCGCCTCTGAACGTCATCAGTTTAGGACATTTACTTAAGTGGAGCTCCAGTCCTGCAGGTGCTGCTAAAACAGGAAGGACAAACCTCTTAACAAACCTCTGTCTTTAAACAAGCACTTTGGGTTTCAAACATTTTATTTTTTTATTTCTATTATAGTCTCAGTATGTAGTAATACAGAATGTAAATCTCCATTAAATGTAAAAAAAATGTAAAATGACAAATTCAAAAAGTAGATTAGCAACTGATAAATATATGAGACGGTTACTCATCATTTAAGGTTAGACAGAGGGAGAGGCTTTTCATATTCGATCACTGTTAATGGCAAGTCTGACAGAAATATGTCTTTGGCTTTTGTTACTGATACTAATTTTCTGATCATGGAACATCTTAGACAAGCGAGAATTAACAAGACTGATTAAAGTAACAGTAAAAATATACTTTTTGTGCAGAAACAATTAGAGCACTGCTTATGCGCAGATTAAAAAAATATAAAGACGATCATCTTATATCAAGTATATGTACATTTTAAAAACTCTGAAAATAACAGCTGACACTTTTCTATTACTGACTGATCAAGAGTTTTGATGGAGGTTGTACATACAGTATTTTCCCTTCAAAGACTGTTGGCTTAAAGATTTATTTTTGTGATTTTAATGTTCACAACCAGGGGAGACGATTTGAATGACATTTTTGAGACCACAGCCTCTACAGCAAAATTTACGGGAAAAAAACCAAAAAACTACAAATGACTACAAAATCAACTGTTGACACACATTTTGATGGTGGGGGTCCTGCCGACTGCCACCAGGTGTTTCACCAATCATGGTTTGCATCAGATGGTCGCAGTATTTACTTCACGTAGTGTTTCATTCTGTCCATCAGACTGAAGGTTTTACAGTCTTATGTCGTAATTCAAAGCTGTATCAAACCTTGCATTGCTGTGAGTTGTTGGAAAAGAGCATTGGAGTAGTGACAGCATAGCAAAACTGACAGGCAAAATCAAACATTTATGGTTAGAAATGAAAGTTTTTCTCATTTCCTTCTTTAAAGTTGGCGTCTTACTTTAATCAGATTTTTTTTTCCTCTTCTGCTGAGAGTGCCTTGAGTCCAAGTTGAGTTACATGTCAGTTAAGGGCAAGTTCTGACTCAAAATCCCATCTCTGGTATTAGCACCCATATTTTCCACTGACTTGAAAATACCTTGACAAATTATAAGCCAAGGTTTATAAAACAATTAAGCCGTTTATTCATTTGATTATTTCTCATTCGTGTTCGCATTTTGTTCTGCAGGTCTTCCTGAGTGTGGTCTCCATATTTTGGCAGTCCGTACTCACTTTAACTCCATTTACAAGCTTGCTTGTCCTTCCTTCACTCTGTTCTTGTAGTGCTCCTCAGAGAGTGCTCGTAATCTCTCGGCAGCCTGTAGACACACAGTTAGCAAATCAATTCCAATGGACGGCTTCAGCTTTACACTGCTTAAGGGCCACCAATATGTCCATTCAAATATGCTACAGGAAACGTCTCTAAAGTACACTCTGAAGTTCACTTTGCATCCGCGCTTGAGGCCATTGTTGAGACTGGGCAGTGAATGCAAACTGCTCTTACCTCATAGTAACATCACCACACACATCGCCCAGGGCTGTGACTGACAACACAGAATTCACACTGAGCAACAAGCAGTGGTGGGCTTCGATGTCTCAGGCGAAGTTAAGTTACAGTCTCTCTCTCTCTCTCTCTCTCTCTCAAGAGGAGTGATTATACGTTCTACCGCCACTGTCATTTCCTGATCCAATTTCTTCATCATGTCACACTGCTTAATTCCTATGCCACCACTGCTCTGGCACAATTTGATAGCGGCCAGCGTTGAAGCTAACGGAGGTCAGCCTCATAAGCATCGGCAGATGGGCTCTCCACGGGTCTGCTGCATTCACTAAGCCATAATAAATGTTACAGCACATTAAATCACCCTAGAGGCGTGCCACCATGTTCAGAACCCAAACCATTCAATCAGGAAATCTCAGCGCCGAAAGATAAAAAGCACCCGCTGAATTACATTTAGCACCTCTGCTAGAACTTACATAATACCCAGCCATAACAATCATAGCTACATGCACACACATAATTGTGCAGTCCAACTGATCTTTCAGCCTAGTGCCAATTGCAGACTCTTATGTTATATAATTTATTCTATCATTTTCCAGATTTATTTTCTTGATTTTTATAACAATGCTTTTACTTTGTGGCACTTTGAGATTTATCTTAAATGTGAAGTGCAGTATAAATAAAATATATTATTATTATTATTATTATTATTATTATTATTATAATTATTATTATTCTTAAGAGAGTCAGCAGATAACAGAGTGTGGTTTTCCGAAGTCCACAATACTCTCTGGCATGATGTGGTCTGGATTCAATAGTATGGCAAGCTCCTGGATGGTGAATTTTAAACTGTGGCATGGAAGCTAAAAGGTATTAGGTGAGAAATGCTGTGTTTGGTGGAGGTGGTGTGCTACACGAATGGGCCGGAGGACTAGTTATTATCCTAGAGGTGTTAGATTGGGTTCAATTATTGTGAGATTTTGGGATAGGTGGTTGATGTGGAAGGGATGGGCTACAGTGATTAGCTCCGTGAGGCAGTCAAAGGCACTGGCATGCCAGACCAGCGCTGACAGCCGGCAGACTGACAGTGCCTGGATGGTTCTGTCTAATTTGATCAACCTATCAATCAACGGGTCCAGATGGACATAAATCAACAGCAGGGCGTAATGTCCTTTAGCTCTTCAGCCAACAAGCCAATCAGAACAAGGGGTATGACAGAGACAGGAAGATGGAGGAGTCTAATTTCAACTCTCTCTCTCTTACTGGACAAGACAGGGTCACCCAGCATGACACGTTTAACAGTAGTAGCCAGGTAGCACAGTTGAATATGAGATGACGAGCCCTATTAAACATGAGGTGCTTAAACAGATTCGTGTCAGGGTGAGTGTGTGCTGCTTTTTTTTTAAAAGAACAATGGTTCACAAAGCGTACTTTAAAAAAAAAAAACATTTGTGGTTATAGTTTTTCCTTGTACTTTTTAAAACCTGGCCGTAAAGAAACTTAAGAAAGCCACAAGCATTTAAAAACATAATTCAGTGCCATTTCCAAAGTATTCTAGTGTTCTCCAAAGTTCCAGTGGTGAGGTAATTGGTCAATACTAACTGAATTATGCCTATACTATTCCATAATTCATCAACAAGTGAGTGACGAGAGTCTGAGAGAGAGAACTTATTCTCTGAGCAGCAAAACTCTGTAAACGGCTCTAAACAGGAATGCTGCATAGCGGAAGATGATGCAACAAGAAACACATATTTTAGACAACAGTATTTTAAGGACGTGCTCAAAATCTTATATTACTCAGAAAACTTCCAGCAGAATGTTAAGAAACTAGCCCACCAAGTCCAGCCAGTAGGGGACTGACCTGTTCTGGAGTGAGGTCTCGCTGCTCCTGTGCCAGCATCTCGTACCCTACCATGAATTTCCGGATGGTGGCTGAGCGGAGGAGCGGAGGGTAGTAGTGTGCATGGAGTTGCCAGTGGCTCATGTCTTCTTTCAGGTGACTTCCTGTTGGGGCTCCTAAAGAACACAGCAGGAGATCCATTGCTATAAAACTGCTAAACAAAGTTAAGTATCAAATACAAAGCTCTTCGAGGCAGTTTTCTACATTTTAATAGATATAATAATGCTGGCAGCTCATCTGTTTACAGTGCAATTTACAAACATGAAATGTGTTGAATCTATTAGAACAGTCTGTTGGGCATCATTTACCAAATGAAATAATATTTGTAACAGGTAATGACTTTATGATGTGGTTTGGTGAGCAGACATTAGGAAAGTATTAATAACGATGGCACTAAGGAAATAAACATATGGAAATTGGATAAACTTCATTTGTTCTGCATCTGTGTTGCCAATCAAATGCAAATGTTACAGCTAAAGTGTATGGGGCCAGATCAAAGCTGACACACTGAGAGCTTCACAGAACAATCCATTCCACTAGGGCCCAGCAAGAGCCTTAATTAACAACACAGTGACTGTAACAGCGTCTGGACGCCAGTGGCACGCAAGAAATCTCTTGTAAGGTTTCATGGTGCATATTAAGTTATAAAACGGCTGTGAGAACCAGTGGTTTGGCCCCAGTCCCAGCTCGCTTATCCCCATAATAATGAATGAAAAGCGTATCATGCAAGTTAAATCTGATTCATCCTCTCTGCTGCAGTGAAACGGCTGTTAATTTCCTCCACTGACATTCTCTCTCTGGCTAGCTCGGGTCCGGTGGGGTGTTATTGGGTTTGGGGAAGACTGTTATGTCCTCAACAAGCATATGTGCTCGCTCACACACGTACGCATTCACACACACACTCACACTCGCTGGCTAAGGCTGGACATCTCAAGTTTCCCATCTCCTGTGTTGACCTTTCATGGTTTTCTATTTGACATTTGTTAGCGAAGTGCTACTTTTCTGTGCAGTGTTACGGGGAGACCGCTGGACGGTGGCCATCTTAATTCATGCCAGAGGAAATAATTTAGGGCTTAGCTCCACAAATACAGTGCCTACAGTAAATAATGTCTGGAACCGTAATAACATTTGGCACAATGGCCAAGCATAGCAAGTGAGCTGATCCAGGCTCAAGAAGCCAATACACACTGCTTAAGCATGTTAGTGTTGACATCATCGCCAATACAATTACGAAAAACGTATTCATGTTCTCGTACAGGGAGATCATAGACTGCGAAAAAGGACTCCCTGGCCTGAAGTCTTAGGCTATGATCTGGACACCTGTCATAATTATCACAATAGAATGTTATTCAACAATAATATTCTGTGTGATTTCTCGCATGAGGCCGTAAGGCTGGAGGGAAATGGAAGGAGCAGCTCAGGGGTACAGTCAACTATAAAGGCTAATTCTGCCAGCATATCCTTTTCTGCCTTCTCGTCTGGAGTGGTAACCCTGAAAAATATATAGCATTTTTCAAATATAGAATATGTGTGGCATTTCCGTGCGAATAGTTAAATACCCGAATACCCAGAACAGTGCAGTTTGTAGGCTCTGAAGCAAGGTGATATGGATGCCGACATTAACCAGATATAGTATTTTTAAGGGGGGCTTTTGGCTGACACTCTTATCCAGAGGGACAGTCCTCCTGGAGCAGCTGTGTTGTAGACCAAATCGAACATGGTTGTCGAACATGAAAAATATACAATTTGATATTCAAAAATGAAAGCTTCCATTAGGCTGGTATTCAAACGCAAAATCTGGACACCAGTGAAGATTCGAGAATTCAAATTATTTAGACCAGCCCTAATAGTGAATAAATACAGAAATAGAGCACATACACTGCAGACATTCAAAAGACCTTGTCCCTCATTCTCAAAAGCACAAACACAACATTTTCACTTGTTTGTAAACGCACAGCTATTTTCTAATTGCTGGGTTGCTTGAACAGCCACAGACATCTAAGGCAGAATGATGTGAACAACAAAAGCTGGAATCCAGGTGTTAAAAAGTTTGTGCCCATCGCTGACCACTAATTTGGGAGAGGCACTCTGAATAATGTGTCAGGACTGTGTTCCTGCAGCGTTATTCACTGTTCATCCCGTTTCCCGGCTAAATAAATGAATTCATAAAAAGGGCCTCCACGTCTCAATGTCCTGATTAAATTATTCAATGCGAAATGCATTTCATTACTTGGGGAAAGAGTGGAGCTGGGGTTTGTTATATAAGCCCAGAGAAGAGGACTAAATTGCAGATTGCGTGGTTCATATTAGTTCCCTCGAGTGAGTTTGAACAGCCTGAGGCTACAGAATCTAAAACCTGGTCAAAATGCTATGGCTCGACTCAACACAGCCCACTCTCTCTCTCTCTCTCTCTCTCACCCGCACGCAGACACTTCTTCTGCTCTTTTTCCCATTTTACAGCCCTTAATTGTGGATGTACGCCCACTTAGCTGAATGGGCCTCACTCAGTTAAATCAGGCAGTTCGGTCCAGACCTGCTGAAGGTTAAAGCATCGGTAAAAGCTTAAGAGGAAATGGGTATTTATGCTCGCCCAGGTCTGGCAGTGTTGCCCTAAAACGTCACACACACCAGCTATTGGAAGGTGACATCGGTTGAAGTTGCTCATTAGCCACAAACGTGTTACTGCGCTAACGCACAACAGGGCTGGGAGCTAATTAGCTCATTACCTCCCCGGCTCATCAGGAAGCCTCTGCTCCATTGGTGACAAAAACAAAACAACTTTCTTTTCTGCTCAAATTAATGAGCTCCATTGAAATAGAAAAACAAGGTCTTTTTTTTTTTTTTTTTACCAAGAAGTGACACATAATGACGTCCTTTATTAATTGCAACTTTCAGGGACCCTCGGTGACTGAACGAAGCTGGCTTTTTCCCTCAGACCAATTAAAAGACTGAGAAATGGACGGTAATTGTGGCGTGTCAGAAAACGGGAAGATATGAAGAGGCTTTGAGGATAAAGGGCAAAATGTGAAGTGGAAAGAACGACTTGCGGAAGGGCAGATGGAGGAGGGGAGTCAATACATGCAGAAAGGAACCCAAAGCGTGGAGAACAATGGCGAAAGAGAATAGTCTGTTCCAAGCACCGAAAAGGGAGCTTTCTAATCTCATCCAGTGAGAGGACCTTCTTGCTGGGCGTTCTCATTAGCCCTTTTCACACATAAAACTGAGACATTACTTACATTCTTTTACCAGTAATATTTGTTCTCTGCTTCATTCACAAACAAAGCTTCTCAACTCTATTTTACTAGGATGCATGAATACATGCCAGGACATTTCAAACAAAACATGATTTCAGCAGCTTGACCAGCCAACAGATCCTTAATTTCTGAACCATGCATTAAAAATACATGGCTGCGATGTAAAAACTAAAAATTTGAACGTAAAAACAAATGTGTCTCACTTACATGCCATGTTATTTGTTTGTGCAGAAGTGGCAATCCCATGTTTTTTATTTTGTGATTTTAAACACACAAAAATTTCATTTCACTTTATCGAAGCATTTCTGAATTTCCCAGTAAGGTTTCACCTCTTGTTCACCCATTAACCCTCCCGGGCATTTCATGGGTGTTGAACAATGTTGTAAACTTTACCTGGATTGTGGTCACACTTTCCTGTTTATTTTCTATTAAATACTTCTATAAAACTGCATGTGAGACTGCAGGATGCTCTGTAAGGAAGGACTCTTTCTATTCTCCTCTCAATGCCAAGCTCATCCTTTCTAGTTTTCCAAATTCTTTTTTTACGACGTCACAAAAACAACTGCATTCACATAGATCTGCATATTCAGCTTACAACTGTTCCACCTGTTCTGACAGAGCATTTTCATTCTGAACGAGGCACAATGCAGGGCAGCATATCAGAATAGCGGTCCTTTACATACATCACTCTAAAAGACAGTAACAAAAACAGCCTGTTTAACTCTAAAGGGGAAAGTATAGAAATGTTTTTTGGTACATACAGATCACACAAATATCATAATAAAAGAAAAGTGTAGAGTATGGGCTTTCATATATTATTGTCAGGTGTACTGCAATGTGCAGCAATGTTATTGCAATAGGCTCGACCAATTAGAGACAAAAATAAATTATGAAACCATATTGATACTTCTGTCCACCTTGCATAGCCATACAATTAATTCTGATTAAGTGAAATTGTGTAGCATCCTCGGTAGACCTCCTCTCAGCCAAACGGATGGAAAACAGGCCACAGCTAGCCACAGGAAGTAGAACAAACAGGGTTTCTTAATGATCCTGAACAAAGGACTGGACAGAATATCATGGCTAAAGTCCTGGGAAACAAGAGAGATAAGAGAAAGCGGGAGTCGTTGTGAAAAACCAGCACTTCTCTCACCCTTTTCCCGCCTGCAGATGCCTGCATAAGTGAAAACAAATGAGACAAATAAATGGACTGCTTTTCGGCATGCCTTCGAGGCAAGCAGCAATCCTGAGTTCTCCTTATTAGTCTTTCGCTGGAGGTCAATTACCCGGACATATTGAGAAAATAACTTCTGTTTTAACTTTCCTGACTGTGGCCCGGCTTCGTAAACAGAGGCCTAATGAAAATAATTCATGTCCATCTTGATCTGAGCCTCAGCAGCAGCTTTAAGCTCCCCGTGGCGTCCCTCTCTCTCTCTCTCTCTCTCTCTCTCTCTCTCTCTCTCTCTCTCTCTCTCTCTCTCTCTCTCTCTCTCTCT
>JBBPCX010000035.1:2666949-2699207 GCA_037974365.1 Hydrocynus forskahlii | reverse complement strand
TCTCTCTCTCTCTCTCTCTCTCTCTCTCTCTCTCTCTCTCTCTCTCTCTCTCTCTCTCTCTCTCTCTCTCTCTGGCCGATCACGAACACCCACAGCTCGGCTATTTAACGATGCAGACCCTGAGAAGCTCGCTGGTCCGGCTTCCTTGATTTTAGGTAGCTCTCCACTATGAATGCCTTTTCCTTAAATTAGTATTTGCTGAGTTACAATTAGCCCAACAAAAGCTGCTGGGTTTTTAGGGTAAATACAAGTGACTAAGTAAAAAAATGACCTGGTGAAAAAAAGCTGATGCTGTTCCTAATGAAATGTAAAGACTTGTTTGTGGTAGGAGGATGTATTATATGTTAAGCAAATACATTTAGAAGATAAGTACTGGGTTCTTTAGTGAACAGAGTGTAAATAGAGGCTGTAGACACAAATGACCAGTGTGAGGTTCATACTGTGCAGTATAACAAACATTTATCATTACCAAAGGTAACAGGTAAACTTAAGGCATACTTAAATTGAACTGCATGTTGGTTCTGCAAGAAACAAAGCATATAATCATCTTGTGCACTTGTTGTTATGTGTATCAATGGATCTAATTAACTACAGGACAAACACACAAGCACTAAAGGCTCGCTAGTCCCTGATGGCAGAACATAACGGCTCTTCAGTATCATGCAGGGACTAAAAGTTTACAGTAATGGTGGGTATGATTCTAATGACTCAGCTAGAAAGAAGCAGGCTAGCTGTTTTCCTGACTATCGCCGTATATCTGGAACATAATGTTTGCTATCTCCATCCGGAAATTGAACACTTGCCACACTATTGACAAACATGTAGACCACAAAAAAAGGCCCCGATTCTATTTGTTGAGGCAATTTTTACCCCTAGTGTCCATTAAAACATTTGTGTTGGTTTACTACGTCAAAAGCAGTCCATAATATATTTTTTACATTAACATTTTCCAATCTTATCCCTTATAATTGAACAGGCTGTTTTTGTTATTGTACATTTAAGTTCTCACTTGGTGCATTTTATTTTGCAATCCAGGGTGAAATATTTATTATCTTTTAATGTGAGTGTGAAGGTTAATGTAAGGTGGTAATAGGTATAGGCAATATAAGTGTATTCTTGAGTTTTTGTGACATAAAAAACAGTTAATTTAAAAAAAGGCTGTTTTAGCTTGGCTTCCATTTATATAGTGTACTGACTGGGGAACAAATGGAGGATTTTGAAAGTTTGCATACTATCAATGTTTATGTACTGTCAAAGTTTTAAAAAATGAGGAAGACTTGGTTTTTCCAAGACGTGGACCCTTTAAACATGTCCCCAATGAGGCCTGTGCTGTTAGCTACAACACCTATGATCTATCTGCTCCACCCAGCCTTCTGAACAGGGACACTCTGCGGGCCAAAGCTCTGTTCATCCATATCCTCCTCTCACATGTTAAATAGCCTGTGCTACACTGCGCTCCAGTTCCAAGTCAACACCCCACAGTCAAGGGCACCTTGGAGAATTTCCAATGAGCTGTATTGTTTGGACGGGCACACAGAACGTGTAGAAATGAGCCGTTTAAGCAGTGACTTGTGCGATAATCTGGCTAAGCATCCGCCTTACGTACGCGCAAGCCGTACGTTAAGATGACTCCCTGGATATTCACCTAAATATCTTTCTCACTGCAGGAAAACTTTTTTCTTTTCGCAACAGAGAGTCGAATATATTCATCTATTCATTGCGACAGGTTCACATTGGGTAAAACACATTGGAAGCCACTTCAAAACACTCTCGGTGACAAACATGATGTTGCGCGCAGCTGAGTGGAGCGGGCCTGAATATTCCCCCCACTGTTTCTAGGCTTGCCGAGCACACCAAAGCACAAAGCTGAAAGCGAGGCATTGGGGAACCGTTCGGCTGGGGCCAAAACTCACCACCACTCTGCTCTGAGCCTAAGCATAACAGTGTTTTTTTGTGTTTTTATTTTTGTTTTATTATTATTATTTTGAAAAGATAAAAGGCGTCAACACAAAGATAAGCATGGGAGAAACCTGCCTGACATGTTGCTTTAAATTTTTCTGAGCTAGAATCTGCCTAATAGCTGTGCAAGCCTAATTTCATATGCCTGGCCGCCTATTTAAATAAGCCTGACCAAGGCCCATTACGGATGTCACCATCATTTTTATGGGGATAATTCATCTGCCAGGGAGGAAATGGCCTGTGGATCCAAAAGACTGAGGGTTATGGTGGGCAAGAGATGTGACCGTCCATCGGGGAAGGAGATTCATATCGACACACACTGATACGAGAAAATGGCTTTGCGTGATTGGGGTGTTCAAGCCTAATAAAGTCAAGATAATGGACTGTGATTAACTTACAGTGACTGTTAAAGACAGATGTGCAAAAAGCATGTATTTCTGAGGAGCCCACATTAACAGAGGAAACAGACTTTCCCTGCTGTTTGTGTGCTGTACTGACAACCCGCAGATCGACAGAGGAGGGTTATAGCAGTGCAGTAATTTCACATGTGAGTTTGTGTTTGGTTCAAGCTAAATTTTGACCAGAAATTCAATTTACACAATTTTCTATTTTGCCCAGATGTAGTGGATTTGCCACATTCTGCTTCTTTATTTTAGCCCAGAAGCTACGAGGCTAACATAGTAAGCATACTCTAAAATAATTTAGGCAAATGATTCCCAAAAAAACTTCTGTAAATCCACTCAAACCACACCCAGCTCTTCATATTGGTGGTGCAGACTTGTTGATGTGGTTTAGAATGCAGTAAGTAGGTGCAAAGCTCACAGTGGGTCTTACTGTGTTCTAAACTATTGACGTCCTGTCTGCTTGTTAGCCACCAAACTAATTCTCTAAATTCTACCCACTCTAGTTCAAATCAGAATGAACCTATAATGTACATAAAAATATGCTTGCAAAACACTTTAATTTCATTTTAAACTCCGCTTAATACATTACCCTTAAAAAAAAGTGAACTCGTAATAGCTCCACACGGGAAACTGTTCTGATGCGGGAATGCTGGACTGCAGCTGCCAAAAATGCGTCACAGGCCAGCTGCCAATCAGCAGCAAGGAGAAATGAAAAACGATCTCGGATTGGCTACTTCAAACCTCTCGTCTGTGAGTGCAAGGATATTTCACCAGCCCAAGAAGCGTTTTTGTATATGGTTGCTTTGTGTTCTCTCGACAGTACTAAAAAATGTATACAGTCATATTTGAAACCCTTACAACCCTCACAACTCAGAGTGTATTCGTAAAAACCTGATTTCAGCCATTAAAAACAGTGTAAAACTGTGTAAAACTGGTGTTTTTTCTTTTACAAGCTCGCCGTTTGCTCCTTTTTCACTCAGCATGCCACCACTCTCTGGACCCCCTGCCCCTGTGGTTTTTCCACACCAACTTGTGGACGGAGATCATCCCGAAAGTTCTCCTGAGTTCAAAGATCTTGCGTTTTGTTTTTGTTTTTTCAGTTTATTTTTAAGGCCTAGAATGAAAGAAATTTGGGCATTCTTTATTACCATTTGCGTGTGATGCCATTTTTATAACCCAAGTAGTTTTTTTTACATTACAATAACCTTGGCTCTATGTGACATAGGAACACCAAACAAAGCTCAGCATGACATCTGACACCTCAAGCATTTACACAAACTGAGGGAAGGACGACAACAATTTACCATTTGTCGCGCTTTCAGCACAGGCCCATTGTTAGAGCTAATGTTTAACAGAGAAAACTACAATTTTCTCTGTGTTCAGCTTCTAAATGCAAGATCAATGAAAAACTTTATAATGTTCTTCAATAATGGTTTGTGGTCTTTGAAGTCATATACTGAGTGCGTGAAATCAATACACTGGGATATTTATGCAATACAACAGTGGACTACAGAGTAGTCACTCCACTGAAAGCAGTGTTGAATAGAAGAGTCAGTTCAAAACAACTTGAATACCCTACAGAACCACAGGTGGACAAAATCCAGCAACCGTCAGAACTGAAGTGTTTGGTGCTATTCTTCTCCTTTTGGCATCCTTTTGGTCTAAAATAAAAGGCTAAAGCTTGAAAGAGAGAGGTGAGAACAGGACAAAAGCAATTCATGTACTAAATCAATAGAAGAGAAAAAAAACACAAAGAAAATGTGAACAAAAAGAAAAAGGAAGAAAATTAGTTTCCTCACATATATACTTACGGACATATAAAAGTACTCTCATTTAAGAAAGTATAATGCACTGAAAAATGCACCTAAAAACACAGAACTGAGCTACAGGCTATTAATTATTTTCTAACACTGATCTGACTCTTTTCATTTAAAAAGTTTCAGCTGCTGAGACACACAGAGGAACAATGATCTTGCACCAAGATGGGGGACCAGGGGTATTTTTGCAAGGAGACCGAACAAAACTGGGAAGATTCAAGAGGTAAAGTGAGAAGAATGTTTGTTGAAAGTTTGTAGCTCAGACTAGAGTCTTCTCTAAAACTCTTACAAATGGTATCATGTTGCAAAAACTTGTGCTACATAACCATTCATGTCGTCCACAGATACGTGGTGGCGAGTGAAGCATGACTATCTGTGAGGTTACTGAGGGCAAGCAGACAAAATAAAGGTCTTCTCCATCTCTCTCCATCCCACTGAAGGTTATCTGGTGGCACACACCAGCCGGTTATCTATCATTTGAGAGCACTACTTTTCTGCTCCTCCCAGTTCTGTCACCTTAGATAGCTTAGCACATTCATTTTTCCAAGCTTTTTCTTTTTTGCTTTTTTGTTAAAGCCTGGTCTCCATTGTTTGGTCACCGTTTTATGCACAGGTAACAAAATGTGCAATTATTGATGGTCATCACAAAAGACATGCTGAGGATTCAGTCATTAATAGGTAAAACAAGGCATTAGAATTATATTATGCCTAGTACTTTATACAGTACAAGATAGCAACTTAGGTAGATGTATTTGTCACTGAAAATAATAATTTATTATTATAACATCAAAGATCGCAAAATTATTAACATGGTCATCACAGCATCATTCAACAGAGTGGAAGCATCTACAGTGGCCCTACAGTGGGCTAGTGTTGGGTTGTTTGGAGATGTAAGTAAGTGCAGGATGGGTTACATTGGGTTGGTTTGTGGTTGCACTGCCACCACTAAGAAGCGTACTCTTCATGTGTGGCCTGCTGACCTTGGATGAAGGGGTGGATGAAATTCCTCTGCTGTGAAAGCAGATGGAGGCGGAGATAATGGCAGAACAAGTAGGGATGACGTTCGAAAGTCTTTGCGAGAGTTATTGACTGCAGCTTGAACTTTGTTTTGAAAATGCTCCCACTTGCCCTGTGTCATGGCAGAGCCGGAAATTTGACCAGCCGTGTGTGAACAGAGCGCAGATCAAATCCAGACCAGGATTCAGCAAGCCAAAACATAGGGGAGGCCGGTAGATTCATACAGAAGTGAGAAAAGGCAATGTGTGACAATCAAAATCCTCTAATACACAATCCACAGAGTTTACTCGGATAGGTAAATGGGTATGAGGGCAGCATCACACACAACTATCATGACAAAGTTTTCAAAATCTAAATGTAGTATAAAATATGTCAGGCTTAAACAATTTTAAAACAATGTTCTAGTCCCCTATTTTTCAAGGACATCAGATGACAGGGCACTTTAAATTGAAAAGACTGTGACTGGTTGGGATGACTCCCATTGTTTTCAATCAGATATCTCTTTGAAGACTGTCAGCAGAATATCCTGCCAACACAACTGTCCCTCAAACAAGCCCCCTGCAGCAAGTGGTGTTTGCTTAAGCTATGACGTACTTTGCTCACTTGCTGGGTTTCTCGGATATAAAATAGACACTAGATAATGAATTTGAAGTTATCTTTTCAGAGTTATGCCAGATTCATTCAAATTATTCATTCAAGCCATTTACTAACCTGCAGGAGTCCTATTTGAATCCTCATCTCATTTATCATGCCTTCTGTGGCTGTGATCTGCTAGAAAAAAGTCAGATATCCAAAGGTGTGGATCGAGTGATACACTAATCACTGAAGGTTGAAGCGAGGCACAGCAGGCTTGAAACATGCTAATAAAATCATTACATCAGCACAGAAATCATCCAAATGATGAACAGACATTTGATGTAACATGCAGGCTAGGTTTTGCAATTATTATACAATATTTTCCATTATCCTTATTTCTGGCCAAAAGAAAATTCTCAATCAATTTTCTTATGTAAAGGGCTACTAAGGCCATATCCCAAGACTGACATAGCTCCAATCATTCAAATAATTGTATAATGTACTGTATTGCACAGGTGAGCTTGGTTCTACCAGAGCATCAGCATCTACCTGCCATCTTGTAGTCTCTTTAAGTGAGGTTAAGATTCTGTCATATGTGAACACACCACAGCATCATGTGAACATTACGAAATACTTTCATTCACCAAGTGAAGCAGCAGGCAGCCAGGAACACAGCGCCCGGGGAGCTTGCTCAAGGGTACCTCAGAGGTGCTTAGCGGGTGCTTAGCGGTCTTGGGATTCGAACCCACAACTTCCTGATCGCAGGGCCAACGCCCTAACAACTAGGCTACCAGCTTTAGGTTTTGATCACAGAACTTCCAGGTTCTTAAAGAAAAACGAAAATGCAAACAGAACCATGTTTGGTGGGGTTTTACTGAACTCCTGATCAAAGCATAATGAAAAGGCATGGAGCCTAATGTTTTTTTCCACTTTTTATTACAAGAAAACCTATGAGAGCTTCTCCTTCTACATATGTTCAGACACAAGCATTCAAGCTCCTATATAATTCTTCCAGCAAAAGATCACAACTGAACTTCTTGAAAATAGATGTGTAGACAATGTAAAACTTTGTGTGTTCACTGTACTGTATATACACTACACCAGCCTGGGATGAGTGTGGGATGAGACCACATTCGAAGAACACAACCGGCTTTGAACTGTCTACCACCAGGCCTAAAAAACAAATTTGGTGGGAACGCTGACAGCAAGAATCGGCTCATCCTGGGAAAGACGAAGATATATCTCACCTCGCCATAAGCTCTCTATGTTTTAGGTCTTTGTGAAATGCTTCCACTGCTTGTTAAACAGTCAGATTTTACAGTGTAGATCTATCTACCATCCAATGGACTGATGTTAATTCTCTGACAGATGGTAATAGAGGAGGTCAATCCATGAGTGGCAGGTCATGAGATGGAGCACAACAGTGAGAAGTGAAGAGGACGGCACCTGTGGTCTAAAACATACGTAAGAGACTTACTGTCAGATTATTTCCCCGGGTCAAACCAACTGCTTTGTACTCTACGTGAGGCAGGGAAACCTGCCATTCAAGTGCAAACCAGCTGAGAGAGCTAAAGATGAGGCAGAGGAGGACGTCTAAATCCTCTGAAACTCTTGCCGTGTCCCCTGGAGGATGGTGTAAAACTCCTCCATACGTGATGTTGCCTCAGCATGGCGCAGCTGGATAGCACAGTGCCAAACCTACGGATGACTAATTCTAAAGAACACGTTCATTGGATTTGTGCATTCTACACTCCTTCAAACCTTTTCAGATGAGTCATCGCAACTCCCCCACCCCAAACAACAGAAACAGAAACTGTAAAAATCTACGCTGCAAAAACTTTCATTGCTTTGCTTTCCAAATGTTTAATGGATTGACACTGCTCATTTTATGGACTAGATTACAGCCATTAAAGTAATTGAAAAGCTACGCCGAAACCCACTCCTTTTGTTAAAGACCGTAAGAGGTATTTGACAGATGACTGCCTTACAATTACGTAGCTGACGAATAAAGGCAAGGAGCTCTGATGACCGATCTTGCAAGAATAATCACCACAAATGATCTTTAATAAGCCATGGAGGATAAGAGAGATGGGGGAATTGCAAGAAGAGAATGTTTGACGCTCTAAAGGGGAAAGTGAAGGGAGATGTGAGACGCATCAGTTTTTACTGGGCAAAAGACACTGTGAAGGAAAAAAGATGCAGAAAGATAAGTAATCCATTCATTTAAGCTCTGAAGGACATTCGGAGCAGACAGCGTCCTCTCAGATGGTGAACTTGGTCAGCTTTGGCTAAGAAGCCATATAAAATCAGCACAACTTGTTAGGGTAATGAAGGGGTATTGCATGTAATGTGAAGATGATGAGGTGACCTACAGAAGCCTTATATGACAATTGACTTTAGCCTTCATTGACATGTGTAAAGGCTTATTACAACAAGTATCCATTGTCATTCCACTTTCTGAGGTAAAACTGATGAAAGAAACCTGCTTGTTGGAAGTGATGCTTGTTGGAACAGACCTTTATAAATGTTAATGTAGGTTGTGTCAGTTGTCATAACAGGCTTATGTAGGTGCTACGTAACCTTGAGAATACTAAACTTCAGTGAAGGGTTACTAACTTCGTCGCTATATACAGGTGGATTGGGTCAGGCAAGTGGGAGCTGAGTATACTAAAAAAATTTATTTAGGTTTAAAACCCTGTATTAAACCTTATGGAAATACAGGGCTTTAAATGAGTGAAGTGCATCTTGGGAATTTCAGCAGAAAAAGACTTCATCTGAGTCTAGCTCAGTTCTTTATTTTCAACTCTTTTTTTTCTTTATTTTTACTATTTTTTCAGTAGTTTTGTTGGCTGTATTAATTATAGGCTGAATAATAAATCACATAACTAAGGACACTAAGAATTAGATGACTGACAGGGGAAAAGGCTCAGAAACATTTTAAACAAAGATGGCAGACAAAACCTGAGCAGCATTGCCAGCAGTGGCAACTAACACACGTGTTTGTAAAGTGAAAGCCATGTATCTGTTTTTAAGGTTAAAACCAGAGCTGCAAAACCAGACTGAAAGGGATGACTTAGTAGCTTGTTTGAACATATTTATAAATTAGAAAGCATTTCTCCTACAAAGAGGGGCTGAAGTGGTTCTTTAGGAAGGAAAATTCAATTTCCCTTTGTAAATAAATACCTTGAGATGTTGAGATGTGTCCCTGCATCTTAAAGACACAAACGGAAAAACATTCTGTCTGTTTTGTTATACCTGATGGCAGCGCATTTTTTTTCTGTTCAGCTGAGGAACTACTTTTCTGTCAAAAGAAATCATCCTGAAAATACATAAAGCACACTGACCAACCGTTTCCATTCCAACTTAGCAGATAACAGATAAAAGTACTGACATTTTATGAACATTTCTGAAATATTGTGATATATTTTTGCAATATTGTCCAATTCTAGACAAAGAAAGGTTGTACCATCACTGCTGGAATGACCAACAGCACTGGCCTTCAGCTGGTGCCTGTGATTAAATCACAACCCCTCTCGTACTCTGTTGCTTAACAGAATGACAAAAACTTCCCAGTTCATTTCTTGGCATCTGAGAAAAGCACCTTGAGTGTTGTTCAAATCAAGAGTGGAAAGGACACTAAGAGCCAAGTGAAGTAAAAGGGCTTAACTGATAAGATACTCAAATACTCAGATACTCAAATGCTAAATCAATGATTCAGTAAAATGTTTAGGAACAACTTGTTAATGACTAATTCTCCACATTCATTAGTATTCATGAACTGATGAACAGAGAAGGCCTATTTGTACTCAGTACAAAATAATGCTTTACAGTTTCTTATTTCGGCAGCTGTAATTATAAAGCTTTATAGGCTATATAAGCACAAAGTGGTGGTCTGAGATTCAATCATTGTTTCCAAATTGATGGCCAGTGGGCACAGCTGCAACTACAAAGTTTAAGAGACGTAAGAGTGTCATAAACAAAGCAAAACAACAATAAAAGAAGAAATTGGTAGAGCGCAATTCAGAAATATATTCCTTCGATGCAGTCACAACTATCCGAATGGTTTAAAAGCTCTGATGAGAGCAGAATTACAAACAGCTGAATAATTCATAGCCTAGAGGATCCATTCTTTTAGACTTTAAATCAGGTTTCGAAATATGGCAATATCAGTGCTGACGCTGGAAGTTTTCTTAAGGGCTTGAATGTTGGCGGGGAAGGGGACACTTTTCATGTGCTTACAATGGATGGGACAGTGCTATAGAGCAAAAAGAAGGGAAGCTGTCCAACAGAGGGTCAAGGGACAAGCTCTGAAGTTTAGCTGCCGTTTAAGTGTCGCCACGGTCGCTCCACTCCCCCCCCTCATATATTTTCTCATGTGCCTGTCAAGCCTCACTGTGTCCTATTATGAAAACATAAAGGCTGGAGAAAGGAGGAATTAAAATATAAAACCAGAGCCATCAAGCTGATGAAGTGCTCTATCCATCACAGAGGTGACTTTAATCCCTACAGTTATTACTTTTGTTTTGCTATGCCATTCAAATATAATTACATAATTGATTACATAGTTATTTATCTTTACTGACAGCTTCAAGTCTGTTTTATTTGAGGTAGTTTCAATGACAAGCCATGACAAAAAAATGGCAAAAAATAAAGAATGTAAGGCTGGATCTCACACTGACTTGACTGTTCTCTCAAATATGGATAAAAGCGTTTGCCAAATGAATGTAATGTAATACAATGTACGTGACGACCAAGCACGGAATGCGACTGTCCCATGTAACAAACCTGACAGCAAAGGGCTCACTTTGACCTACTTCAGAAGTACAGCATTTGCTGGGAATATGGGCACAAGACAGCATACAGGAACAACTGGACAAAACACACAAGAACTCCAAGATATTTGGTCGAATTTGAGACTAACTGCTTGGGAATAACAGTGAACCACTGAACAATGTGGTGAGGAGCTAAAAAATTGCTGGTTCAGAATCTGAAGGTAAATCTGGCAGCTCACTGGATAAAAAGGATGAAGCAGTGAGTGATGTGATGACGTAAGTGAGCTTGTGTCCAAAACATTACATGCAATATGAACGCTGGCCAGTGGGGGGTGGGGTGGTGTCACAATCATGCTTGGGCATGGGAAAGTGTGAGTTAAAAAGCAGCAATGACATGGAATTACGTTTTAAACGTTTGTTGGTTCATCAAACGTGATCATAGTCATGTTCAACCACACACATAAGAACTCATCACAAACCTTATTCAGTATCAATCAGCATTTTATAGTTCATCTCTATTTATAGGGAAATTGCATAGCCTACATGAATCAGCTAAAGCAGTTAGCTGGCCAGTTATTCAATTTGTTCTCAGCCCCTCAGCTACACTGAACAAATGGGTGAGTGAGAAGCAGCCAAACAAATTAATCTGTGTTTTGGTATTTCCCTTTGTGCAAATATTGGATACCTCTTAATACCTCTTGCTTTAGCTTTTCAGAAACAATGGACATGCTTGTGAAACTGCTGTTGCCTGGATAGAGTTCCAGGCATGATGAGGAACCTCTACAAGCTGCACACGTAGGGCGGGCGGTGATTCTTGTAGCCTAGTAGGCTCAATGAGCGCTGTTAGGACATAACAATGATGAACATCCTTAGTTGTTGCTCCCTGTTCTTTATTTCTAGGAATTCTTATTTTTATGATGTACTTTCTGCACTGTAATTACACTGCTCACAGTTTCAATGTTTAGTTTCCCTTCAGTTCTGGTCTAACACCTGCAGACTGATATCACACCCATAATGATTCCTAAGACTTCATAGCTCCCATTTAACACAAAATATGCCTTTATTGTTTAAACAATTTTTAACAGTGTTTAATCATCCTCTAAAGGTGTCTGAAAAGTGTCAGGAATTCCTGTGAGTTTTTCTATGGGAAATTCTGCTGGGGTCTAAACAATTAATTCATGAATTTTGATGAATCACAAAATGATTCATCAAACTCAAATCACAACAGAATAACCTTCTTCTGCTTACAAACACAAATGTGGATGTTTAGAACCTGCACTTTCCACACAATTTCTGGTAGTTTTAATGATCTATGAGTGAGAAACAGCCTCAAATTACACCATGTTTTTGTTGGAAATAATCACCGGCTTAAAAAAAATGTAATTAATTAAAAAATGACTTTCAATACATAGAAACAGAAACTTACATCAAATACGGGGTTCAATTTCAAGCCACAACCGACAATAATAGCTGGCCAGGCAAACTGTTTGTTGCAGTTGACTTTGTCACCTCATGTCAAACGCTCACTTGTCAGCTATGATTAAAATAAAAAAGGTGTAAAAAAAAGTGAGATAGAAAGAAAGAAAGAAGGAAAAGAATGGGGAGGGGGGGTCTGACTTTGAGTGAGCAGCATGAAAGGAGAACCGCGGGCCATATTTCCGAAGCTCTAATGGTCGCCACAAGCATGAGCACACATCCAAAGGCCTTTAATATCCTGTTACTCACTAGCGTGCGCTAAAGGCCTGCTTGGTGGAGGACGTTTTATAGCCCCATTAGGAGCAAATGATGAATGCGTCTGAGGCTTTGAGCAAGGTGCTAGCTTTTTCAGAGTCCAGACAAATGCAAGCCCGGCCTGCCACATACATTCGACCCTCGCTGCTGAATGAGATGCCCGCCAATAGACCTGGCTTTCTGAGTTTACCATCTGCAGGCAAGCAGTGTCACTGAGCATGTTCTTTTGATAAATCACTTCCCACCTAGAACGCACACTAATATGGGCAGAAGCAGGATGAAAAGAATCAGCTTGGACAGCCCGAGAGGGGCTGTTTAGGCAAGCTATAAGCGCCGGTTGAAAAGGCCGTTCCTTTGTGGACCGCTCTTTTGATGAATACAGCTCCGAGCTTGCACAAAATGAGAAAGGCGGGAAAAAAAAATCGAACCAGCGGCCAAATGATGCCGATTCGGAAGGTGAAAATGCTTTCCCTGCCTCTCCGTCTGGGTCAAGTCACACAGCCGCTTTCTCTTCAGTGAAAGAAATAGCTTTCCTGATTCACTTGCACTTCCTGGCAAAGGCTGCCTTATATATTCAGCAACAACAATCAAACCACAGACAATATAATCTTTCCCTGTCATTCATACCTTGACTTAATATAAACCCATATGTGCACAGCTCCCTGATTTATAACCGGATTGCTTTTCCTGCCCTCCCTCATAAATTAGTTTTTGATCCAGAGTTCCGTCCAGCACATCAAACAGCTCTTGCTGTGTTAAGTGCTGTCTGTGGCGTTTTGGTTTGACATGTGCATAAATTAAAGTATCGTTATGAACTTAGTAAGCAGAAATAGCAGGTAGCGTTATTCTATCACTCCTTCCCCACTGAGCACTAAAATATCTCTCCAAAACGTTGCTCCCTTAGGGACATTCTGATCTCATACAGACATATTTTAATAGATCGGTTGTTGGCTATATAAAGCCTGATCCAATTTTCAACCTTTTTATAGATTCTTTTTGCGCTCTACTTACACCACTGCCACTGCCAAAACAGACCATCTGTAATACACAGCGGTTACAGGTGTTTTGGAACTTAACAAGAGACAAAATAAAAATTAGGAAATAAAAAATGAAATATCTGCAATATCAGAATGTGCCCGTCAACCCACAGGACCACTGGGATCTTGCATGACCAGTGCATCATTTGTGGAAATTCAGGCGTGACAAGTCAAAAGGTGTCAAAACAGCATTCCTACAAAGGTAGAACTAACTTACG
The DNA here is from genome assembly GCA_037974365.1 of Hydrocynus forskahlii. Taxonomy (NCBI): domain Eukaryota; kingdom Metazoa; phylum Chordata; class Actinopteri; order Characiformes; family Alestidae; genus Hydrocynus; species Hydrocynus forskahlii. Next base: position 2,685,676 of record JBBPCX010000035.1, on the reverse strand, counting down.
GAAACATTAAGTGCAATAGGCATCGATTTATGTGCTACCTCCAAATTGCCAGTCCACTTTCTACCTTCTCATCCCTCTCTGTTTTTCTCTCTCTCTCTCTCTCTCTCTCTCTCTCTCAAACACACACACAAGCCCTGGCTGTCAATAATCTGCATTACAGAACTATAAAGTAACTTACATCTAACATACATCTGCCCCCAGACTGTAACTCCTAATGCATTCGGCCAGGCCATCATTTATGACTGCATTCTGGCCTAATAGCTTATCAGGAGCTGTATCATGAATTAGTGATTGTGGTTTTGACCAATGTATGTGTTTTAGGGTGTTGATTACTGTCTTTCCCCCATAATTGGTATTGGTAACTTTTGGAACATTGTAAATATCAATTTTTGAGACAAAAGAGGCAAACACTGATGATATGGCCAACTTATTAAAATACAGTGTTGAGACATTTTTCATTCTCATGCGACTGGTGTAAAAACAAAAGCACTACGGGAAGTTCCTTTTTGAGTTTTAAGAAGGTTCTGTTGTATATATGACAAGGGAAGCTGAATGGCAGAAATAATCAGGTACACATAGTCCTGTGCAGGCTTATGAGTTTAAAACTATTTGAAGTATATACTATTAAAATAACTGTAAACACACATTAATCAAAAAAAAAGGAAAGAGTGGAAATGTTTAAATTGTTAAAAGCAGCTGTGAACTAATTACAAGAACAAGGTTTGGTTCGTCTCACTGCCCCAGCCATCATATGTAGTTTTGAAAATCCACCAGCAGACATTTTTAATTCAATGAGGGATTTATCAGCCAAACAAAGTATCATATGATGTGAATTAATACTGGGCTACAAGGAGAGGTTTAGAAATGTATTATTTATTATTACATTCCAATATTAGTGCTAATGAGCAATTAAACACGTTTACTAATTAAACAGCCTTTGTCAAACGATTTTTCTCACACTGTATTTTATAAGAGATTCACTTTGCTTTCCTCCACATATTCTATCAGACACTGCTTCTATCTCTAGACACTTTTTTGGCTTATTATATTCAGAATGTGCTTTTGGCAGCTAAAGCACTACTACTCTCTGAGCCAAGGTGAAAAGAGACCTAACTGAGGAACTGTCCTCACACATGGTAGTTGGCTATTTGTTTGGTAACTAATGAACATCACTTGATGTTTGGTAATAAGGTCTGGATTTTTGCGGGTACAGTTCTTAGGCTGGGTGCAAGCTTGAGGGAGCCTAAAACAGTTTTATGAAAGGGGTTTTAAGGCCTTAACAGTATTTTGTCCTCCTCAAGAAGGCAAAAATACGCCCACTTATGCCCAAATGTGCTCCTTTGAACAATATCAAAGAGACAGCATGACATTAAGCACTTTAATAAGCATTCTTCATGTGTCAAACAGTTTTTAAAAACATTTGTGTTGTGCTATTTAAGCATTAAAAGCCTTTAGAGTTCCATGTCATAGAACAATATAGTTCCCAATTCCTCAAAGAAGAACTTTCCTGGACTATAAAACCAACGGTCAAGGACTCTAAGGGAACTTCATCCTCTCCGGAGCCAGATCTGCATCCTTGCTAACAAGCTCTTTGCGGGTTTTGTTGGTAATGACTTCTTATCTTTTATATGTGTGTTCGCCTTTAAAAGCATGCCTGGCTAATTGTGAGGGAGAGAGGATGCATATGGGCATCCGCCTGGCTGCCTAGCGCACATCCCAAATGTAGCAGCATGAATCATTCAAATGATGGATGCTCCGGGCACAGGCGCACGCTGCGTACGACAACAGCCAGGCATGTCGGAGATGTAATCAATCCAGCAGGAGTGCCGCCGATTATACCATCAATGACTAATGAACGTCACGCACAATGAGCTCAAGTGAAAAGAAAAAGTGGCATATCAAACCGGTAGTAAAGGAGAGGAAAGGAGAGTGATGGGGGGGGGGGAATTATTGGTTCAAATACCACTTATTCAAGTGGGTCCTGCAGGCTGTTCGATGGCTGACGTGGGATGAGGTTTGGGGGAGGTCACGCTGTGTGCTATGTCTTTGTTAGCAAAAAGTGATAAAGTTACCCCTGTCAGCCATAACATTAAAACCACCTGCTTAAGATTCCATAGGTTCCCCTCGTTCCACTAAAACAGGCATGGCCCTCACAAGACCTCTGAAGGTGTGTTGTGGTATATGGTACCAAGACGTTAACAGACAATCATTTAAGTCCAGTAGACTGCAAGGTGGGGCCTCCGTGGAGGTCCAGCACATGCTTGATCGGATTTGAGATCTGGGGGAATTTGGAGATGAAGGCAATGCCTTGAACTCTCAAACCAGTCATGAACATTTTTTTGAAGTGAGTCCATAAAGCAGTGTACTTGGTCTACAACATTGGTTAGGTAGGTGGTTTGTGTCAAAGTAACATCCACAGGGCAGGATCCAAGGTTTTCCAGCAGAACATCTCTTCTCCACGTATGTGACACACGCACACCCGTCTGTCCACATGATGTAAAATAAAACAGGATTCATTAGATCAACATTTTACAGGGCTCCATGGTGCGGTTCTGATGCTCATGTACCCACTGTATGCACTCAGTGGAGGACAGGGGTAAGCATGGGCACTCGGACAGGTCTGCAGCTACACAGCCCCATCCACACAGCAAGCAGCACTACACTGTGTTTTGGCACCTTTCTATCACAGCCAGCAATTTGTGATACAGTTGCTTTTTTGTGACTTGGACCTGCCTTCTGGCTAGCCTTCACTAGCATCAGTGAGTCTTTCCCATGACCTTGACGCTGGGTCTCAATTTGGAGTAACCGCTTGATACCAGAACACCTCACAGACCTGCTGTTTTGGAGATGCTCAGACCCAGTCGTCTAGCTATCACAAAGCTGCTCAGGTTCCAACACATCAACTTCAAGAACTGATTGTTCACTTGCTGTCTAATACCTTCCACCCCTTGTCAGGTGCTGATGTTAGCAGGTAAATGAGCTGCAAAAAACAAACATAACTACAGCATTTGCTAAAAGCCATTCAAACACTACATAAGGAAACAACTGCAGTAGGACAGGCCAGAACACATACAATTCCAGCTCATAACAGAAACCTTGTATCTCGCACTTTGTACACAGAGCCAATAATAACCAACATAACTTTAATAAGCTGGTGATTTCTAGCATTTTATGTCCTAATGAGCTGATTAATTATCTAATTCTACATGGTCTCTGAGCAACTTGTATGCTTAAAACAAGCTGCATTCACATGCATTCAATCCTTAAATTAATTTGAAGGCCCTTCTCAAATTTATCTCCAAAATGCTGAGATCATCATGCTAATGCAGCACTCCATAAACTCATACTCATAAAACCTAACTTCTCATAAACTCATGAAAAGCATCTAGATTCAATGTTGAAAAGAAAGGGTGTCTGAGAGGGTGTTAGTGGTTCAATTAGCAATTGCACCATGCTGTGTTTACAAGTTCCAGTTAAAAAATTGTCCTCATAGCAGACCTGGCGGCAAAGGTTGGGAAAATTGTACATAGCTCCACTGAAAACAATGGAATATCCAGTTTGCCATTGTCTGTTTACTGCCAACATGTAAAGGCAGCACATAATTGCTGGGTTTGATTGGTCAGAGCCAAACATGTAATTTTTTATGAGCCATTACTTTTAGCGAGAGCATGTTCATAACATTAACAATGTTACTGTTTATTATATCATAAGATTTTAATACAGGAAGTATTTTGGGTCAAAGACAAAAATGAGGCCTAGTCGTAGCGCCACCTCTGTTAACAACTTAATGAGGTTTGAGGAAAATGTGATTATTTAGGTATAAAGGCTGCACAGTGCTAAGCTGGTAGCTATGAGCTTCCATAACTTGTTAGCTACATTAGCCTCACAGCTCAAGAGCAAAACTAAACACCCAATTTATCTTAACGAACTATATTTGAGGTAAGGTGAAAAATAGATTTTGGCCTGATGCATCACTTCAAATGTACACCAAGAACATTTCCAGCACAGGGCTGTGCAACTTATGATCACAAATGTATTGGTGACAGAAGTGTTTTTCTGATTCTGTTTTTGAGGGATCTTGGAAAAGCTGCTCTACTCCCTACCTTTCAGCCCTGAACTAAAAGCCCAGGTTTAGCTGGTGACAGCTGTCAGATCCACAGCCTGACGTGCAAGCTGCCATTCACACGCTGAGAAGAGAGACTGATTGTGCAGTGGCCGGTCGACCAAAGCAGTAACAAGAAACCAGATTAAATCTGTCTCCCCCTCTTCACCACCTCCCCCCACTCTACTGCTACAGCAGCCTCTAAGAAAGCCTAGCCCTGTGCATGGTGTCAGTCATGCTCCGCTATCATTTTTCCTGTCTGTTGGCAAAGAATGATACAAGCTCTGCTAATGGGGGCTTAGAAAGAAGTGCAGGGTACAGTTCTTGCCTGAGAGTCAGTTTCTGTAACGCTCAGGAGGAGTGTCTGGTTTTCAAGCTGATTTCACAACCATTTTAATGAAGGAGAGCAGATAAGCACAGTCACAACATCCAGATGAAATGAGGGGGAATAAACCCAGAGGACATTGTGTCATACTCTGCACAGACTAATGCAAGCTTAACCAATGCCATGGGAAAACAAATGTATTGTAGAAAGGTCTGATACTATGTAAACTTTGTTCAAGTTTAAAAAAAAATCAATACATGGAGACTAAGTTGTCAAAAACCGCCCATTTGGAATTATTTTTGTTATGGTATCACAAAAAATATTAGATTAAGATCAATGCCATATTTTCCTTTTCAATACTGATGCCTTGAGCTTTGGTCTTTTTTTTTTTTTTTTCAAAACTACTAAGCTTCAAAATAAGCTAATTTTAATTGATACACTTCACTTCAAATAAGCATTCCAAAGCATTTCTGTCATACACCAAAAAAGGAAATACGCAGCTAACAACATGCCATCACATAATGTCAGTGTGTGCGGTTTCACTCTAGATTTGTTACAGGATTACTTCTTTTTTTTCACTCTGCTACTCAATCAAGCAGTTTCTGCTGATATCAGCCCAATTCCGGTAGCTGGTTTTGAATCTGACTGCTTATTCATCCAACATAAGCATTCCTTAGGAATTCATTTTGAGGTTATAATAAGTATTTCAACCTAGCTTTTATGTTAATGTAGCCAATCAAAACAAATGTCATATATGTACACCAGTCTTAACGGCTTAGGAACAAAAAGTATGTTTAATTCTAATAGATAAAGGAATGCAGACCACAGCTGGTCTAAGTGGACTAAAAGGGATCCTTTAAATGCCTACAGCCTGGTGTAATTGGTGAATGTTATCCATAGTAATAAGAATGCTGCAGGATTTTTCATTTTTCACAGCTTCCATTTTATTACAAAGAGGAAAATACTGAATATCAATGCAGTTCCTGGAGGGCCCTTTTGTTCATTGACTCGTAGAATCAAATAAAATATATAATACTGTTAAGACACGCGCACAAACACGCACACTTATTAAAGAATGCTGCTGAGCATGTGTTTAGAGTTGGTTAAGTCCAGCCCTGAACCGCAGCCCTGCTGAGACGCTACATTCATGCTGCAAGGCAGTCACTGGCTCAGAAGAGGAGACAAGAGCAATCTATTAGTGATGTTGTTCATGAATAATGCAGGAGCTCCACACTGGCATTTTGCATTATCAGGGCAAAAAAACGTTGGAGACATTGTTTTTTTTTTTATATCGAGAAAAGAGCTTTCAGTGCACTTAATTCATGTGCAATTTGCCTGAAACGCTCCAACAGCTTTACGCCTGCCAGCGTGTCATTTTAACACCCTTCAGCACCATATAGCAGTGGCACTACACTCTTCCACCTTGACACTGAGGCAACGCTCCAGTGATGCCCAGACGCCAAGGAAAATTCTGAAGTGTCATCTTCATCTGTGAGGGGAACATAGGAGGGGGGGGGGTTGTGTTCATCACTCCCTCCCTTAGCATTCACCATGGAAACAAGACAACTGCCAACACCTGCCATTTGCCAAAAGGCTCACCGCTGCACCCCACCCCCCACCCCCATTCATAATTGCCACATCCAATGGATCTCTTACCATGCCAGCCCATGGAATAGGGGAAGGAGACCTCAAAAAGGTTGTCGTATTTTGTCAGGAGCCTTTTCATTATGGACGCCAAACCTGTAGTTAGTGAGAGAAAGACAGAGAGAGAGAAAGAGAGAAAGAAAGACAGAGACAGAAACAGAGACAGAAACAGAGATAAAAGCTCAAACTGGGCAGAATTGACTTCAATTTACCTCCAATATTGGCTGGGCTTTAGCCAGCCTTTTCTCATTACCCACGCACCACACTAGACCCCAGGCTCTCCTGTCACAGGCAAAAGCTGCATTCATTCTGTTTCACAGCCAATACGAAACACCACACACGCACACACAAGCACAATCACTCTTATCATTGTAGACAGTATCTAGGTATCACAACTGACAGAACAAAATCTCACATCTTCCAAATGCCAACTTTTCAAGAGAAGAAGAAATGTGATTTTGGACCAGTTCTGTGGGTCCAGTCATCATTACATTACATTTCCACATAAGGTAACAGGTAAATATAAATGCTAACATTTTATATTTCTAAAACTAAAAAAAGGAAAAAGAAATCCTACAAGTAAAAAAAATGATAGCAGTAATTAAAATGAACAACAACACAAAGTCTACCATGACCCTGTGACAGTGTCTACATCAAGTTCTTCTTTCAAGGTTGACAGAAGGTTAAAAGACGATTGTCCTTCCTGCAAACCAACAGGTGTCCAACTGATTTTAAAACAGTGACAATAAAAGCACATCTCAGATTAAATACAGCTACAGGGACACATGAGCCTGAACCTTGACACAGAGACACTACGCCAAAATCTAACATTTTGAGACGTAATACTGAATCAGTTCAAATGCGGTCTGTAAACAACACACAATGTATATGATATAAATAATAGATAATGCATTGCTGTTCTGAATTGTTTGTGTTGAGCTGGGCAGAAAGAGAGAACAATACGAAAAAGATAGATAGCTTTTAAAAAAATGTACTTAATATCATTTTCCTAGACGTAGGTAAACCTTACTGTAGAGGTAGCAAAATTATATAACATTAACAATTCACTTCTTTATACTTTTTTCAACATTGATAAGTAGTGGTGTCTAAGTATATAACAGTCATGATACATTTAAAAATGCTATCAAAAAACTAGTACAAACTAATAGTACAAATGATTTTTATTAAACTGCATTACACCAAATCCAATTAAAGAGCATGGATTATGCTTTGTTTGTAATGAAACATGCAGTCAGTCAGTCTTCTTTAAGTACTGATATCATTATATGCTCAGAAAAGAATCCTGATCAATAAATACAGGCATATTGCCCAACGTTTCTATACAACATATTTCGCCTAAAACACTTAAAATGCAATTCTAAATAGAAAATAAGTATTTTATCATTTCTGTGTAGTATAAAAATGTGCTTGATTTTCAGTGGGTGAGGGCATGGGGTTAGGGTAAGTTCATGATAGGCCAAATCTTCGCAGGCCAATTCTGGCCCACAGGCCACACTCTGGGCAGCTCTGTTACAGTCATTTAAAGCTTTATAGCTCAGATGACCAATGTCTCTCTGCAGGGTCAATCACTCACCATTTTTATAGAAACCTCTGAAACTGACCAGAACTAGGCATCTGGGTGCCTCCCTTAAGAGTAAAATGGGAGAAAGGGGTGAGGTTTATGGTTTTGACACCCCCACCCCCAAATGATTAGACTTTTTTCTGTCACAACTTAGAAATAGTAGGAATTGTGATTTTAAGCTCTTATTTTGTGGAAAAAAAACAATAAAAGAAATAAATAGAGTAAACCAGAATCAATCTATTTTAATACGTGGAACCCTGGCCTTGAAATCAAATTGTATGAAACTTCATTATGTTAAATGCAGTGGTTTTTATATATGTAAACTAGCTTGAATCCAGCCAAAACTCCCACTCTACTGGAGAATAATAAATGCAACAGTTCGTTCAGTAAGGCAAAGGCCCTGGATTTTTGCAGTCAATAAAGTGGATTACGGGCCAGGTCAGAGGCCTCCGGTCCCTAAGCAGCCACTCAGACTACAATAATTGTTGTGCAGGGAGCGTATCACACGCTCTGGGATAAAGACAGATAGACACGCCTCGTTACGATTCATATTATGCATGCTGTCTGTTCTATGAAATACTCATAAACACAAACAATCATAATGACAATCACAAATGAAGGCAGACAGACTTAGTGTGAAATATGACTCTGGAAAACTCACTTGTGATCATACTGATGTGGAACAGAACAGTGACAAACGTGAGGTAAACAATGGAAACTGCATATGTAATATAATGCAGTTTATGCGCATCGTATTACCATGCATGTTAGGCCATTTGTTCAATCACCTCCATTTAACCTATAAACTGCAGGCTACACTGTTTAATTTATTTAATTTTTTTTTACACCATAAAAATCAACAGATGCACTTTGTGTGGACATTGTGTGAATATTTCATGATGAAGGCCTAATGATTTCTGGGAATGATATGTCCAGAATAAGTTTGTAAATTTTGCTCATTTTTATTCAACAGAATCATATTTGGATTCAGAGTGGACAAGTGCTGCCATACTGCTCTTATTTCATGAAGTTAAGTAGGGATGAAGTCAAATAGAGCTTCTAGAACCTTTTAAAGCAGGCGGCACAGACAATGAATGGATGAATAAATGATGAAAGGATGAACAGATGGATTCTTAAAACAACTAATGGAAAATAGTCCAGTCTGAATTTTTCTTAGTGGCATCTAGGTAGATACAGTGATATACAAGCTATGTACAACAACTGAGAATTACATTCATTACATTCAAATACAAGTTTATATAATATAAAAGTCTGCTATAACAGTACTCCTTTATTGAATTTTCCACTGTAAATACAGTAGGCAGCCGGTGGCATGATGGTTAGGGACTTGCCCCTGCAATTGGAAGGTTTTGGGTTCAAACCCCAGGAATGCCAGTAGCTGAGGTTTCTTTGAGCAAACTGCTTCCCAGGCGCCACTGTCGGCAGCCCACTGCTTCACTCAGGTAAATGGGTTAAATGCGGCGGTCTCAGGTAATTTCCTCTGGAATCAATGTAGTATATTAAAGAAATCATTATACTTTGAAAATGCTGGTGATTACAGCCGTGAGAAATTGTGGACCCTCTTAAAAACAGTTTGCTAATCTACAGGCTAACCTTTGATGATTCAATAAAGTGATATATCAGTAAACGGTCTAGGAAAGAGCTCAAAAAACCCGTATTTTGGTCTTGTAATGTTAACACACCAACAACCAATATCAAACAAGCTGCTCGGCCTTGCTCTAAGCAAACCGGCTGGTCGTGGGCTCATTAATTGCAAAGGTCAGAGGAAGGTTGGGCTCCGCTGCGGCTATGTGCCATGTGCTTTGATGGCGGCTGCCCTGCACGCTAATTTGCCTGACATTTATTTTTGTTGGGGGGGGATTAAGACTGTCACGCCTAAACCACTCAGGCCTGTCAGCAGGAAAGACCACCTCACCTGAAAAGAGAACAGTTATCTGTTACTGCAGACTCTTCTCACAAGCCTCCCCACTGTCAGCCCCTTTACCTTTTGTCACACTGACAGCTTGGTGTTAATAACACCCAAGAAAGAGGCAGTGTGTGTGTGTGTGTGTGTGTGTGTGTGTGTGCGAAGAATGACTCCAGCAAAAGGACACGGAACAGCTTGACGACAGGTAGGAGACAGACATGCATAAGTGCAGCTTTAGCCAACAGTCAAAGGAAGAGGAAATATAGAGACGTGCATTTGCTTTCACATTGTCTTTCATTCAAGTTCTGACGTCAGTTTAGGTTCGTGAAAGTAAGCTTTTGATTCTGTCCTTTTCTATAAGGTGAAATAATTTTAGGTTATCAGAACCAGCAACATTACTCATTAAGTTCGGTTATTTACTTGTTGCAGGCAATGCAAAAGACTGAGGTCCTGATCATAGTCTTTCACTGTAAGTTCTTGAATGGTGATTTCAGCATAAGCCTGAAAGACACATTCATATACATATTTGGAATATTTTAGTTTTGTATGGACAGGCACAACTTGTTACTGTTCCGACAAGACCATTTTGATTGTTTGCCTTTTTAAACTCTGATTAATAGGTCAATTAATCATCAGAGTAACCTGCAGATTACTTGTTCGCTACTCTAATCGATAGTGACAGCCCTAAAGGTCACACTTTATTTTAATACTGTCTTATAGCTAATGGACAAATGCCAAAATGTTTGATAAATTATCTGGTGAAGCTCAATAAACAATAGTGTTAGGATTCGGTTTTGGGTTAGACTGAGCTGAAGTTTGGTTTAAGATTAGACTTAGTTAGGCTTAACAATGTGGGGAAAAAAGTTAAATGTAATATAAATTTCATCAAAAGTCAGGTGAAGCCAATGTAAGTGATTAAAATCTGTAACACATCTACAGCCAAATCAACAAAATAAGGTCAAGCTTAACAATGTAATCTTACTGATATTTACTTTAAAGTTAAATGAAAAAGCTATTCTTATACCAGCACAAACAGAAAAATAACTTCAAGAACAACACCGCTTCAGCCTTACATGATAATTAAATTTGAAAGTGAATGGTGTGATGTCTAATTTTGTGAGGGTGGCAGATTTGGTGTTATTCACAGTCACACATTTGTATATAATAGACTGGAGCAGCGAGCTGCTTCCTGCAAGTGAACCACGCGATTATCAAGGGTGTGACTGACTTTCTTGACCCTTTAATGTTCTAATAGGGGATAAAAAAGCATGGTGTAATTTGATATAAACTATTTCTCACTCGGAGGTCAAAGAAACAAGCAGGGGGATTCAGTATTAAAACAAATGGAGAACAAAGTGGTGTACAGGAATAGAATGTACTGACTTGAATACAAAAGGCAAAGTGAATTTTCATAGAACTAACTGCGCAATTAGACAATTACATCATTTCAAATTCTAATTGAAAAATCTAGTTTGCACACACTTACCACTGATGCAGTCATGTAGTCTACAAGACAAAGTCCAAGTTTTACTTATTTAGTTAAGAAGCTACGAAGCTAACATTGTCATCAAACACTAGAAGTCAACTTGCATGGCATTAAGCACATTAACCTTCTGCTGGAAGCCCCCTAGAGGCAAACATACCAGCATGTGCAAAAACAACAGGCTTCAGTTTTAGTTCAGAAAACCAAATCACAAGTTTAAATCAACAAAAACATGGCCTCGGCACTTTTAACTAATGAACACACTCATCTCTTCGGAACTGTGGGTGCTGCGGCTTTAGAGTAATTTGTGAAAATGTGCAACGTTGAAACAAAAATGAAAATAAAACCCTTTTTGGATCTGACTCATTACAGCCACACAAAAACAAGCAAAACACAAGACAGTTTAGGCACTTTTGTGTGTTTCCAAAGTTTGTTCCACTGGCTAAATTTAAGTGAAATGTTGATTATGATTCTGTTATGATTAAAACACCTTTACTTCATGGTCCAGCTGTCCTATTGAGTTTAACTTGAATTATGTTTCTATGAAATGGACATTTGGAGTTATACAGCAAATAAACAGGCAGAATTTGGCATTTTCTGTGCTGTGCAGAAACAGGCTGTTTAGCTATATCTGGTATATGGAAAGTGCAAATTTGATTTCTCACCAAACCATTCCTCTAAGGAGGGTTACATCGTTAAACTGGAATGTAAACCATGCCTAATTTGGTGGCTTTGGTCTCAGTCACACATGGAAATATGGCAGATTACAATGGTATTCTGGTTCCATCATGAGTGTGGCTGGCTTGGGGAAACACAGATAAAGGAAGGAGTTAAACTCACTATCTCTCTCCTCGCATGTGAGGTCAGGAAGACGTAGAACGTGTCGTCGTGGCAACAGCAGAGTCTGAAAAGGCCAAGTGGCCCAATAAGGCACCACGACCAGCCAGTGCTCGTTCTCCACTACCACACGCTCCTGCACAACACAAACAGACACAGACACAATGGAAATGCATTACCCAGGAGACCTGGTGATTACATATTCAAACGGCATTTGCAGCCCATGCTTCAGTAACAATTCCTTCCGACAGGTTCTAAGCCAACCTCATTCGTCGGCTGCATACGGAGATATGCATAATCCTAGCAGATATCAGTGATTAATGTCTGTATGGTGTTTATGATCGTTACGGTAAACCTGTTTTTATGCCCTTGCTTTGTAAGACAGCAAGCACTTATAAAACAAACGAACAAACATGAAGGAGAGGTTTCTTTAAAATACTTTGAGTTCATTAAAACTGCAAGGACATGCCAAAAAAAAATAGCAGACTGCTTTTTAACAGTTTTCTGAACTTTAACAGTTTTCTGAACACATTTCTGATGTGCTCAGCGTCAAAAACTCTGACAGCTACATAAATAATAAGAATTTCTGCCAGGTTCAGAGGTATCTTCACCTTGCATCAAAACATAAAGCAACAGATTCCTGGCTCACACTTCTCACACACAAGGCCATTTTTACCATCTGTGATTCGCAATATTTTTACATCTTACAAAAAGACAGCAGGTTTTTCTGGGGGGGTAACAGCAAAGTGTATACGTTAATATGTACAAGCTCAATTGAAAAGAGGAGGTTAAACTAGGTATGCATATCCAGTCCCAGTTCTATTCATTTTAATGGAGATATCAGTGTCAGAATCAGAAAACTCTGTTTCGGATTCAGAATCAGAAAATTGTTTATGTAATGACTGCTAAGACACACAGAGACGCAGAGACAAGAACAGTATAAAATATAAAGTCCAAATAAATCTAAATAAAAATATGTGGAAGAAAAAAGAAATCAATATGAAAATAGACTATGCTACATACAGAAATGCTGGGTATAAATGCAATGGATAAGTAACACAATTGAGTGAAATTCACAGAGAGTGATAGTTTGGAGTAAGTTATTGCATGTGGCAGAGAATCAGTAGTAATATTCAGTAAAAAAAAAAAAAGGTATTGATATTGCACATATGATATTGCATGTAATTAAGGAATTCAGCACCAATTCAGAAAACCTCACAGATGTCAGATGTGTGCAGTGCGTCTGCCTGAAACAGTTTAATACATTTCTTCTTCATGCAAAGGGATTTGTCCCCTACATCAGCGAATCAGGCAGGGCTAGATTAGTCTTCATCACAAATGTCAAACATTGGGGCACCACAGGTTATCGTTCTCTTCTTTGAATCTCTGATAGTCTCACATAGTAATGAAAGTTTCTGGTTCCAACCTCACCCTTTGGAGGAATTTATTTAGAGAAAAATATGTGAACACGCTAAAGGGAACATAATACATCACAAGCTATTAAGCAATACAGAACTTTTCGCACATTATGAATTTTAGTTTTAAACATTAAATATTTTTAGATTGTAGGTGGCAAAAGCAACGGTGAAAACCAGTGTAATTTGAAAAAATACTTAATAACAATAATGTTTGTAATATTAAAATTTGAAAATTCAACATAAATAAGGCATTAAAAGAATTAATGACAAATTACCAGAGAAATGAACAAATGCATAATAAAATAATACACACATACTCTTGAAAAATATCCATTTAATTTATATTTCTCATTCATAAAAACATATGTTGATCAGGTGATGATGAATTATTGAAATTGAATATTCATAGTTCTTTATTTGAAAAATGATTTAACACATTACGCAACAAACATGCACTACTGACGAGCTTCTACTTCAGGCCATACAGTCGTCATTCTACTCACAGCTTTATCGCACCATTTTCTGTGCTATCATGCAGAAACCTTTATTGTGAAGTTATGAAATTATTGTTGGGTTCTTTAAAGCAATGAAATGGCTCTTGATCTTCCTATGAACATTTAAAACTCAGTCAGAGCAGGAGGCAATTGCGCTTCATGAGGCACGGAACAACTTATTAGAACTTAACCCGCCAAAATGAACCAGAGTCTGATTCAAATGACGTTACCGAGATGCTACACATCGGCCAGGTTCCCAGCGGCTCCGGCAGACGAGACCTGGGAGGCAGCTTTGGAACATAACAGCTGATGATGGATTACAAAATGGCTGAAGTTGACATGTGGCTGCTACAGTGAGTCGGGGTCTGATGAGGAGGCGTTTGACAAAGCGCAGCTCCGTGTGGCAGTGAGTGATGGGAACTGATTAGAACCTCAGCTCACGATGATCTTCACATGCAGTGACTGCAGCTAGAGCAAGAGGAAAAGACAAAAAAACTAACCAGAGACAGAAACAGACACAGGGGAAGTCTAAAGAAAAGAGAAGTTAGGACAATTAGTCTGGAGTGGAAGAAAGGAACACAGGAGAGACAGACGTTGGCGTAATTTGTTTTTGAGGGGTATTTTTTTTTTTTTTTTTTTTTTTTGGAATGCGCTGTGCCTTTTAAGGTGTTTGGTTTGAGGCTTGTTCAAAACAGTTTCCACAGCGTGACATGAATGATGCAATACTGCTGAAGGGCTGTTAAGCTTAGAGTTTTGACTAGCTGTGGAACCTGAGCCCTTTTTCCCATGGCTCTTCAAACTGTTATTCGACAACGTCACCTTTCCGCGTGTTCCAAATGTGTTCAGACGGTGTAATGAGCCGAGTACCTTTTAACGTCTCAGCCGTGTTCCTGTACCAGTGCGCCGTGCCTGGTGGGTCGAATTTCATGTGCGTTTGTGCATCACTCAAAGCACTTGTGTTTGGGTGCTGGGGAACTTTTCCCTCTTTACAGCATTGCATTAGAGTTACCAGCAACATTTGCAGAAAGTATTTTGGCACAACACCATAGCAGCCCCATGGCAATAATCTGAGAGCAATTTACCCACACTGCCTTGCTTATTTACATCCAGACTCGCTGTTTACGTGTGAAAGGACGGCTATAACATCACGTAACGTTCTGCCATTTGCATCATGCCTTAGATCACAGCTCATACATCTGCAGGAGCTCCTCCCAGAAGGCAACTACAAACACATCCACTCTGGAGACAAGCGCTGTGTTTTTCCAACACGCTTAAAAAAAAAAAAATGCATTTTGAGTCACTAACATCTCAGAAAAGTGCCCTCATGTTGCTACACAGTATGGTGGTGGGGAGAGCGTGAGAGTCCTGGCCCAGCAGAAAGGGAAGAAGCTTCATGCTGATGTGGTGAGCGCACATCAGAGGGAATCGCACGAGGAGAGTGATTAAAGTTTTAAAAGGAGCGGCTTCGTTACAAGACATGACTACACAACCGCGGGTTATTAAATCTGCAATTAGGCGCCATTTACAAGTGCATTATTTAACAATTTCTGGAGTAGGCACAATAGCAGTCGCCACAGAGACAGCACTTCTTTTGGAGGGTGGGGGTCTCTTTGGCAACTTTAAGAAGATGGCAGCCTGCAATTACACTGCCGCTCTCTTTAATGTCACCCCTGTCCTTTCAAAAGCTTGTCTTTATGTGCCATTAAGGAAGATTCATTACTGGGCCTCAAAACGCACCTCCATCACTCCTTGCTTTTCTGTTCGTTCCGCACCTGCGCGCTCGCTAGATGAGAGGCTTGATGAATAAGTTATTGGAGTCCGAGTTATTAAAGATTTCACACGCATTACCCAAGGAATACTCAAACTCAGCGCAGGGCCGTAGTTCATTCTACTGAGATGGGTTCTAAAGATTACAAGCGAGCTCTGCGGCACACTGATACGATTCCTCAGTAATAGTGCGCATTCAAGAAAGGCCGTTACCAGCATGCCAGCTTTTCAAAACAGCCTCGTTTTGCTTTGTCCCCATGGAACAATGAGGCTGCGTTATAAACAGCTCGCGTTAATCTCATCTCCAGCTGTAAGATAACTTCGTGAAAGGGTCCAGTGTGCGAGGAGCGCCTGCTGTTTTTCCAGAGATGCTTTGGAAACGCCACTTTGGTTGCCTGAGCTTATTTGTTTGTGTTTTGAAAACAGAGCCACCATGCTGTCGGAAAAGGGAAGGTGTCAGGAAAGGAGGATTGTGCAAGGGAAAAGGACCATTCAGGGATCGACAGATGCCAGTGAGGGCTGTGATAAGGAGCATTCCACCGTAAATGAGACATGACTACACAAACACACACACAGACCCCGCATGACCCCTGCTGTTTGTGCGTGGATGTGAATTCTGATCTCGCGATTTCAAGGCCCAATATCATACTTTCTTTAACTTCAGGACAACACTGAAACAACTATTAGCAGAGAAAGATGTGATTCAAATGTTACTGACGTCTATTGAAAAGATGAGACCATTCACTGGTTGGAAAATGAACGAGAAAGCTTGTTACATTCAACATGATGTCTGCACAACATAACAGACAAGTTTTTAGTTCCATATCTGTGTGTGTGTGTGTGTGTGTGTGTGTGTTAAACACAAATTGTATTTTATGAATACAAGGATATTTCAGGTGTGTTTTTGCAGAGAAAGTCAGACACTCACAATAAGCAAGTGGCAGAACGATATATGGAAATATGCTGTAAACAAAAAGATGACAGATTTGTAGAGTAAACTGTGCAAGTCCTAATAATCATTCTAGTACTGTTAAATCACATTTATCTAAAACATCTCTTAAATCAAAATTAAAGCAACCATACACACCAAGTCAACAACATTAATGCCCATGTTTAAGCTAAAAGTAAAGACAACTACTGTTAAGTAGCTCTTGTATCCATCATTGGCACTCTGTAGATATAAATGATACTTAAAGATGAGTGTAGATTAAATGGTAAAGTGAAATATGTAGTTGGAGAAAAAAGTAAAAAAAACCAAAAAAAAACAATCATGAGTATCACTGTCATTATCTACGGTATGTTGGTGTGTTGACTATTTATGCATGTGTTTATTCAGAACAATATTAGAAATATCGTTTCTCTAAAAATGGTTTTTTAAAACCTGATTTTGGACAGTTGCATATCATAATGTGGATATCTATATGTTTGCTTGCATTACTCTTGTGTTTCTCCCCCTAATGTTTTCTTTCCTAATGTGCTGCAGTCTTTCTCACACACTAATGGCAATTCAACAAAACCCTGAGGAGAGTTGACAAGAGCCAGTGATGGGGACGCACAGCACAAACTGCACATAACACTATAAAATACTTGTTTAAATGCATGAATAGATTTTAAAATATCAATAATCAAAAAGCAAAAATGCATCACATGTTCATCCCTAGCTTTGATTCAACTCAAATCAGTCTGTCACCGTCAACGGACATCACAACAGACAGCAGAGTGCTACCAGTGCAGAAGACTGATGTGAAACAACAGGCAATCAGTCAACAGCAAGTTCAGTGTTTTGACTGACCACCACCACCCAGATCTCAACAAACACCGGCTTCAACAAATCTCTGATTGTCTGAGAGACACAGAGAGAATTTCGCAGTGATGTTCTTATGGGGGTAAAGTACCCTCTGTACTTGCAAGACTGAGGGAAGAGACATTGAGACACATCAGCGATTCTTTTAGTGCAATGCCCTCATTTCTCAGTCTCTTTCATAAGGTGCACAACCTCATCGCCGAACAGGAGAAGCACACAAGGGCTACTTCCACAGTCAAAAAAGTCTGACTTTTTCAGTCAGTCAGCCAAGCAGACCCAGAAAGAGTGATCCATATGGAGCAGACGACAAAAAAGAAGTGACGATAAATTTAAGCTCTGGCAGGCGGCATCATGCCATTTATATCACAGTGGCTCTTCACACTGAAAGAAGAGCAAAATATCTTTTTCACAGCACGTGAATCTTCTCTTCACACTAGCGGTTTTCTGGCAACACGTTTGATGACAGGTTCGGTTTAGAGGTGATATGCTGTACATCTTTACAGGAATAAATAGAACTTATTGCTATGACAACTGTCGCAAACGATCTTCAATGGACAGAAGAGGAGAGATGATGGGAGTTTCAATCATCAGGAACTTCAGAATACAGCACCTAAAACTTCTCAGGCCAAATATTGGACATAAATCATCGTAGCCATTAATCTGCACTGTGCAGGAAGACCAGTAGAAAGAGTTTTATCTTTCTTTGTGCCTATTTTGGTTTTACATTCGGAAGGCACGGAGGAAATGATAAAGAAAGTAAAGTTAAATTGTGATTTTAACTTTGCATTCATTGGATTCCTTTTATCGTTCAGAGTTTAGTTTTCACTGTCAGTGCAAGCACAAATACATTAGATTGTTTTTGTGTCTAAAGAGATTAATGGGCAGTTTCTCTAATATTTGTCCACATTCACATCAATAAATAAAAGTCGACTCACATTCTAAAGGCTATGTACAGTTTGAAATTTGATTTGAATATGTCAATGCATGGTTTAGTTACAGCTGTAACTAAGCGGTTTAGTCATCAACTTTAATGACTAAATATTGGCAGCTGGAGCAATTTTAGTCTCTGACTGATCCTAACAATTACAAGAAAATATCACTGTGTTTGCTCTTGACATTGAGTGGCTTCACGGTGCTTCAGCTTACTACAGTGTCCCCCCTTGTTATTTGTTGTGTGCTACCGGCTAGGTACGGGCTCACTTGTGGTCAGTAGTATTTCTATGAACAAAACTATGTTTATGTTTAAAAAAAAAAAACTGTCGTCAAAAAGCAAAACAGGCCATAATTCTCTGCACCTGGATCATATGCTTCCTTCAATGAAGCAGATTAGCCAATAA
Organism: Hydrocynus forskahlii; assembly: GCA_037974365.1. NCBI lineage: Eukaryota > Metazoa > Chordata > Actinopteri > Characiformes > Alestidae > Hydrocynus > Hydrocynus forskahlii. The sequence continues at coordinate 2,666,956 of JBBPCX010000035.1, read as the reverse complement.
CTAATAT
>JBBPCX010000035.1:2643178-2666849 GCA_037974365.1 Hydrocynus forskahlii | reverse complement strand
TGTGGTCAGTAGTATTTCTATGAACAAAACTATGTTTATGTTTAAAAAAAAAAAACTGTCGTCAAAAAGCAAAACAGTAAGCAAAACAGGCCATAATTCTCTGCACCTGGATCATATGCTTCCTTCAATGAAGCAGATTAGCCAATAACTAATATCCTAATATGCCAAAAGGCCAACAATATTAATAAACAGGATTTAACCTTGAATATCTATATAGAATTCACAGCAAATCTCCAATCTGCAAAGTCAAAAACTTTATCTAAGCTTCTTTTTGAAGCACCAAATGCCTGTGTTTATGTTACAGTTAAAGTTATCTCAGTGCTGTCAAATGACTCGATAAACAAAGTGAATGAAATGACTGGAGTTATCTTATGCTTTATTTCATGTTTACATGTTCCTGTTGTCATCCTGAAGGCCTACATATTACTGTGTATCATTCAATGTCTGCTGCTACTAGGCATCAGAAGATTCCCACTGTATATATATTTATATAATTATCTGTATAGTGAACTGTTTGTTTCAGTATTTATTATAATGTTATGTTGTATAGATTTCATTCTATTGGTTATGCTGCTTCTACTTTCTACTTTTGCACTGTCCACTTTACTGTTGTAACGATGCAAATTCTCCACCTGTGGGACTAATACCGAGTTATCTTATCTTATTTCATCTTACAAAAGGCCGCATTATGGGCTCAGCACACGGCAGAAACTGGCTCATCTAACTGGTTCATCTGAGTGTGTGAGTCACATTGATTCAAACACGTTAAAGATCTGTTTCAGTACAGAAACACTGCTGTGACTCATCGGCTGTTTTTGTATTCTTTTAGCTCATTGAGTCTGAGCCAGCACAGTCACATACACACAACAGAAACCCAATACCAGCCCCGAAAAAAAATGAGAGACCACTGCAAAAGTGTTCAGTTCCTCAGGTTTTATCTTTTGTAGGTCCAAGTATTGAGCTGAACAGTTTTGCCTTAGTTTTTGAGAACTGCTGGCAACATTTTTCCAAATTTCCAAATAAAAATATTGTTCTTTAAAGCAGAATTGTAAAGGAAATGACAAAACATCAAAATAAGAGAAATTATGCAGTGTTAACAGAACTTGAATAATTTAAAGAAAACAAATCTCTTGTTCACTCAAACAAAATGGCAGTAATCACCTTTGATTTACTTCTAGTAGTGTTTTGCCATCCAACTGGTCACAAGAGGAGAGTGTTGATTACAGCAGTGTTTTTTATAGTTTCCCTCATTAAGATTTGATTCAGGTGATCAACAATCAGTATTTTAACAGACAAGAGTTTTAATCAGGAATGTAACAGACACTGGCATTGAATGGTTGTCATACTCATAGAGATGCTGATTTAAAAATAAACTGTACAGTGATCTCTTATTTCTTTCTGGAGCTGTATATGTATTTAAAATGGTGGCATGTTGTGTTTTTATCTTATGTGAGATTGCAAAAGATTATTATTTGAATGTTATTAGATTCATTCTATATTCTACACCAGAATTATTCTGGTTCACCCTATCAGAGTACAGTGGGCAGGGAGGGGCAGCTTCCACATAGAAGAGACTAACCAATGTGTGAAGAGCGGTGGGTGTTCAGAAGCAGGACTGGTCAATGCTGCACTAAAAGTCACAGTCAACTCATTCAGCTCATTCTGTACACATAGATGGGGCAAACAGTACTAGAGGAGGCTGTCTCTGCACTTGGTTTGGATGTGCAGTTCTAGGAATACCTACACAAAAGATTCTGCACACTGAGACATCTCATTTACAGGAGTGGTCCTTTCTTAGCTTAATTTCCCCTTTTATGGATAGCAAGTGCTACTGTGCACCACTTGTGCACCACTGGTCAGCCCTACCCCACAGAAAGTTTCCTGTTTTTCATCAAACCCATCACTAATCTCATTCAAGAAACATGGTGTAGGTCCATGACATTACAGATAACAGACATTACAGACAAGTTAAGTCAGCGCTGTAAGACTGAACTGTGATTGGTGGGAGTGAATATTAAATGTTAATAACATTAACCATCAACTCCTTATAAACACATACCGCTTTTTTCCTCACGGTTTTTAAGTAAACTAACAAAATTACAGAGAGGAGATAAGACTTCTGAAATGTGAACACATGTCTCTTAGTAGTCCTGCAGAGCCCCCATAGGGCTGTAACCTTCAGTATGAAAAGCACTGCTTAAAACAATAATACAAATAAAAAAAAGAAAGAAAGAAAAAAAGAAAGAAAGAAAATAAAGAAAAGTGACACGTCGTCAAGGATCACTTTTTTAAGATTGTGTTTCTGGTATTCTTGCATTTCAACCAGCCTTACAATAGGTGTGCCTAGATCTGCACTTAAGAGAAAATATCTTCAATGTGTGATAAGAAGGAACAGCACAGACAGTTCTCAGTGCTGTGATGCTTTTCAAGAACACAAAGCCACAAACTCATATCCTACAACATAAATCTTTCAGAGTGTAAGGATCTGTTATGGAAAGCGGCCGATACAAAGATGCGCAGTTATGACAGTCAAATGATAAACAGCTGAAAACATTCACGCAGGTCATGCTAGAAGAAAGCCGAGAGGCCTCCTTCCAATTAAGCCTAGCCAAAAAAGTTGGAGGAGCAGAATACAAACCTTCTTCGCCGTTTTTGGATGCCGTTTGTGAAAATCCCGACTATTGCTTCAAGCTAGCCCCCAAACACCAACACACAGAGACAGTACAGTTCTTCCTCAATTGAGCAGAACTGATTCGCTGATCTCTGTGGAGGCTGCACATCTCTAATCTCCACATCTTGCTCCCTTCCCTCATACTCTTGCTTTCACCACATGCTGTTTTTCCCAGTCACATTTCTTTCATGCAAAATCTGGCCTTGCTGGGCGCACATGCAGCGAGTTGAAGGGGGCTTCGATGGAAACACTGGTGAAATCCTTAAGAAACCAAGGTTGGCTTTGATCATGAGCGCCTTAAACAATGCGAGGCGATCTGCTCGGCAGACAGCTCAGGCTGCCAGGCATTTTGCCTTTGGCTGCTGCTTTTTCTTGTGGCTTCAATATCTATCACTCTTTCTCTCTTGGATGAAGTGCATGCCTGGGCATAGAATCTTGGTAAAAAACATTGTTTGTCTAGCACTTTTCAAAGAAAGCTGCGCCACGGCCTTCTCTTTCTGGCGCACGGTGTGTGTGCGTGTGTGCAGCAGCATTGAATTTGGGCTTAATGAGTTTGCCCAGAGATGCAAATCAGAATCAGGAAGGGGTGGAGGTGGGGGAGTGAGTTGGGCTTTGGGTGGTTAGAATTGTACACCGCATTCAATTTGCATAATATGGAAGCGATGCGCATTGAGACCGTGCTGATTATTTTTGATGGGGTGTTAACATGATGATCAGGGCTTCCTGTCACATCACGCCTTTGTTGAGTTTGATTTCCTTTGAATGCGCAGACATTAATATTTTAATAAATTGCAAACGACAACAATAAAGGGTAAAGAGTCAAACATCTCATTGAGGAACTGGAAGGGGGTTATTCTCCAGAGAGACGCCCCCCCAAAAGACAGCAGATCAGTTGGAACGCTTATTAGCATAAAGAACAAAGGCGCAGAAAATGTCTCATCCGTTCCCTTATCCCTCTGACCACGGCGCTGTTAGCCGACAAGATTCCTCACACACTTTGAACATGAAAAGTATCACCAAACACTAACCATTCATTAAGTGTTCTTCAAAAAGCTATTCCAGTTGAAAGAGTTAGCTAGATATTATTACTGAGCCTAGATGAACGAACCTTTAGCATTTAGCAGACAAATTCAGCCACAGGTTCCAGCTCCTATGATGGGTTAAACTCAGAAACTGCCACAAACGATGTCCATAAATTCCTCATAATTATCATGCAGAAAAAAATATTTATATGATATAGTAGATCAATGGGATCTTTATAGGTTCAAATTGATCCTTTTTTTTTTTTTTAATGGGAACTTTTTTGAAACCTGTAGCATGTCCCTAGTATAGCTATTTCTCATTAATGATATTTATATGTTTGCTTTATTTTAATTAGAAGAAATTCAAGTTCAAATTCAAGTTACTATGTTGCAGAAATGTGTGGAGATATTAAAATCGTTATTAAAACAAACTGGAATAGATTTTTTTTTTAATTACCCAACAATAGCAAACAAGGAGTCTCTGTTTGTATACCCTTCAAAAAATAAAACAATTTTTTTTAAAAGAAAGGTGGGAATTTGACATGTTTGTGAGAACATCACTGATGTGGTGGACATCTGGCCTCCCAGTAAGCATGGACATTTTGTACTTTTGAGGTCCAAACATACTTAACTTACTGCCTGACGAGATAGTGTTACATAATGTATGACACATCAAGTGCATCAAGGGGCAGCTGTGGTGTCTGATGCCATGGGCAGCGGTATCAAAGCTCCCCTCGCTATCTTTTGGAAAGTGTCTTTACTCCATTTCTCTGAATCACACCACAACATTCTTCTTGCTGTGTTCATGGTAGCAAAGAGCATGAAACATTACACTCATCACCCTGATCTACCCTTAATAAACATAAGCTGTGTTCAGAAATCATGCCCCTCTTCCTATTAGAAAAAAAAAAAGATGTTTTTTGTACTGTAGCTTGAACTGACCAGTGAACAAGGGAACCATTCTAAACACAGCATTCAGATGAAGCTGCTGTTTTCTAAAGGTCACTAGTTACAGTTACAGTCACACCAGTGATATTAACAGCTTAATACAGCCTCTGATTTTGGAAAGTCTAACTGAACCACATTTCCCCTTCTTCATCCTGTTGCTGCTCTGACAGTAGTTAAAATCGCAGATAGCTCTGAATGTGAGATTTGGGGGATTTTTTTGGCATCCAAAGAGGACTTCACTGAACATTGGTCATTATAATTTATAGCCAAATTAACATGTTGATTTAGATTTGGCTACACCTAGAACATGTGTGAAATATATTGCAAAAAAGGTCTAATCACAGTCTAATCACTCTTTCAAGAACCACAAACTGCTACACAAGTGTAATATTTGTCACAGCATAGCCTGAATAATGAACAGTCAATAAAAAGAATGCATGCAGCTTCTGATTTGGGAAACTTGTAATATGACCCAGAGTCTAATGGTTGAACTGAGGAATATTTGGACATTATAGGGCTGTTAAGAAGAAATAATGTCATAGAGACACACTCCCATTCTTAAACATGGATTACTTGCTTGGTGCACCATTTCCGTGATTATCTGCACGTGCCATTAGCAATTCATAACAGAACACTGTTCTAAAAAAAAATAACAACAGAACTGTCCAGATGGTAAATTTCCCCATAAGAAACCAACAGACTGAAAGGATTGAATTATCTTTTCAAATGTTTTCAAACATGTTTGGTCACACGTGCAAGTCAACACATTATGCACACACACCCACTCAGTTGATTAATCAAAGAACACTTTGACTGGTTCAGACTGAGCAAACGTTGCAGCTGCAGTTGTTTGAGTAGACAAAGATGAATTCGACTTGCTTGAGACAAAAAGCAGACCGCCACCAACTTTTGTTGTAAGAAATGCAAATATAAGAGCACATTAACTAAGCAAAAAAAGCCATGAGAGGCTGTGCAGCCTAGGGATTTTCCCACAAATGTTGCTGCATGATGCAAATGAATAAAACATCAACAAAATCCACAAAAAAAAAATCACTTTATTTATTACTAATGATATCCACAATTATTGGCCCTTATTTGATGCATGTGAAAATGACTGATCAAAATTCCCCTTAATATTTATTTGTGGAATAAATAAAGCTTACTTGATAAAAAAAGAACATATAAATTCCATTTAAGCACATTACCACAAGGAAAAAAGACAAACCTGATCATAAAATAAATGTTACGCCAAAACAAAACACGCATCAGAAGAATGAACACCCTCTCGTTTTACCAACTCCTTTTACCAACAGAACAGCTCGGAGTCTGCTCTACTGTCTTATAAGCCTGAAGAACACAGAAGAAGGGATTTTCAACCTCAATGCAGAACCTTTCCCGAGTCCTGGGTCTTCTTTTGAGCTCAACCTACAGGTTTTTCGATTGGCTTTAGGTCAGGGGATTGAGATGGCCATGGAAAAAGTTTGAATTTGTTTTCACAAATTTTAAATTGATTTCGGTGGAATTTGAAGTGAACTGTCCTCCTGGAAGATCCAATCAACCCAGTGTAAGGATCTGCAGAAAAACGGACTCCGAAACAACTTACTCAAACTTACTCGTGTAACAAACATTCCAATGACAAGATCCGGCAGACAGATATAACAAAGATGTTCCACAGTCGAAATCCAATAACAGTTCCAGGTAACACAGGGCAGACAGAGTCATGACGGTGAGGCAAGGAACGTAATCCACAATAACGAGCAAAAGTCAAAAACCAAAATCATGAGTATCAGAGGCAAGGCTAGAGGAGTAAGACAAAACGAATCAGGACACACAAGGCAAATGAGGGCAATTAATAAAAACGCTCGGTACAGCACGACTTTAGAAAGTCTCATTACAAGCTCAGTCCTTAAAATGTGCTAGAATATGAAGTCCTCCATCAACTCAGTCTTTCACTTAACCCCTAGTGATATGCAGGCTGAACACCACTCCTAGTTTTATCTTCTTTGGAAAGCCAGACAGATTTTAATTTAAAGTCCCCTGGTACTCCTGAAATCCATACTGCCATGTATGTGAATGATACTGCCAGGTCCTTTACACAAGAAACAGCCGCTCAGCATCACAGATCCTCTACTGGGGCAGCTGGTGGCCTTGTGGTTAGGAAGCAATCCAAAATCTGAATCCCAGGACAGCCAGTGGTACAACTGGGGTATCCCTGAGCAATATACCATCCCCACACACAGCTCCCCAGGCGTCCACTGCTTCACTCAGGTGAATGGGTTAATGGCAGAGGACTCTAATTTCTCCTGGAATCAATTTAGCATGTAAAAATAAACACTTTATATCAGGTGCCTTTCTCTGTAGTCATGGTCATTTCTATGCCAAAACTACCTTGAGTGTCCAGAGTCAAAGAGATCAGTTTTGTCTGACCACTTCGTCACACAAACAGGCCTTTGAGGAATGCTGGTCATTAATACGTATTACATTAGTATGTTGATTTTGGCAGGCTTTTACCTAGAACACTCATAAACACAACAGTAAAGTCAGATTAGAATTACCATGTCCACATTTTATGTAGCCTAGAATGGTAACAACACTTCATGAATCTGGCCTTTAGTTTCTCAACAGCAACAAAGAAAGAAATATATAACCACCCCCCACTCTCTCAGGGAGACATCAGAGGTTAAGGAAGTAAAGATCTTAATTGTTCTTCACTGATAGAGACAGAGAGCATTTTCTCTCTGTCTGAAAAGAGTGGGGCAGAAAACGGTTGGTTACCAGCTTAATCGATCGCCTAGAAAAGAGCAGAAAGGAGACATCCTTCTCAACAAGTTAGTCAGGTAACAGCACTAAAACGCTATTCTAAATGGAAGTGTGTTCTCTGAGGAAATCCAGTCTTGGGGAACATGAGAACACGACGCAATTTCACTCTCAGTCAGGAAGACGAACAGCTCGCAGGAGGGGATATGTACCACCTAGAATTTAAACAAGATATAAACCTGAAGCAGCTGGTCAACGAGATGGAGATCATGGTAAAAGAAATGAAAAACAAATCTTTGTCAGCACTTATGTATCAAACCATCACAAGAACATTTAAGCTGTTTCTCAGGAAAATAAGGCAATATAGGCTTTTACCACCCCACCCAATATTGGCATCTAAAAATCATTTGATTTACCTTTATCAGAATCACAGAAAACTCTCGCTGTGGTTTACTGTAAAACTGTGAAACTGTAAAAACGATGGTTCACCAAAGATTTAATTTACTTTTTTGTACTATTTAAGTGTAAATGTGCTCCATCAGCCGTACCATGTTTGGTGGGTGAAGTATGCATTTGTAACACTCTAAAATATAAAAGGTGCTAGAAAGGAGTTTTCTTTATCCAGTGCTATAGAAGAACCAATTTTGCTTCCTTAAATAACCTTTGGATAGATGGCTCTTTAACAATGTCACTGTAATTTTTTACATGACAACTGTGAGTGTGAATAACCTTTCGAAAGTTTATGTCTCCACATAACATAAAGGTTCTTAGAAGCTTTGAGTTGGTGAGCAACCTTAACAATCAGTGGAGGATCTTTACAAGAATGGCCAATAAGGACGCTTATATGGGTGATCTATGGTATCCCCCGCCTTTTTGTCTGTTTGTACTGAAGCTACAAGTCTCAAGGAGTTAACAAGTAAAAGAAGCTCATAGTTTCTAGATACACATTGGTCTGGATAACACATGGGCCTCGTAATCTCACATAGACTTGCATATGTGGTTACTAACACTGTGATATACTGTTATGCATAAAAATGAACAAATGTACAAACAAAATGTAGAACTCAAGGTGACTACTACGGCTGTTTTCACATGTTTAGAGATAATAGTATCCTGAGACTACTTAACTGCTTGACCTGATTTGTGTGTATGAATAATGAATGTATGCATGAAGTGTACGTATGAAACGTGTAGAGAGTATGAGAGAGACTGTTTACACGCTAAGCAGATGCCTATAAGCTTCTATTACTTGTTGGCTACATAAGCCTCAAAGCAACAGTACACAACTGAAGAAGTCACTCAAACATGTGGGGTAAGGGTACAGCAATACATTTTCCTCCTACACCAAAAGGGGGTGGGTCTTTTTTCATGGCCAAACGGTCACTTTAGCCCAGGGGTGGGCAAGTCCGGTCCTGGAGGGCCGTGGTCCAGCACGTTTTGGTGATTTCCCTGCTCAGAAACACCTGGTTCACCTCCCCAGTTATTTGTCAGGTTTAGTGAATGTGCTGGACTGTGCTGGACACCGGTCCTCCAGGACCGGAGTTGCCCACCCCTGCTTTAACCTCTTTAGGTATCTTTGGCCATAAGGTTCAAGTTCTCTAGTCCTCATGTGACCTGCCATGATGTTGACAGCGAGCTTTGTTGTGATACTGAACTCAGCAGTAGCACTGAAGCATCCAAAAGTGCATTCAAGCATGGTGCATAACCCCACTGGCTCTCATTTGCATGTGAAAGAGTGCAACACCTGGATAACATGAAAGGAGTATTTACCCCAACTTGGCAAACGTCCCCCGGTAAACAGCGAGCCATGTGGTTTTCAAATGCTTCTCAGTGACAACGTTGTTTTTTGTTCCAAAAATCAATGTGTGTATTGCAAAATTCTCTCTCTCACACACACAAATCTGCATACACGCTTCCCACTGCAGAACACATGGGCTCCGCTGATTAAAACTGACAAAAATAAACAAATAGAAAGAGCAATACGATGTTTCGCCCTCTCCTTACTCAAAAAAAGTGTCAGATAGCTATTCAATAACTTTGCAGCTTGTAAAAAGTTTTTTTCACTCGTGTTTGTGTCCTTTAGATGAATAACTGTGAAGCTTACAATATCTTCCACACAGCCAATTTATATCCAGTTTACATTTGGACGGTTTGCAATATTCCATTATATATGGATGGAGATACATTGAAGCAAATGTGAAGGAAGAAATATACCATTTGAGATATTCATGAAAAATTCTGTTATTTGCACGAACAATAAGAATCAAGGAATATTAGACAATATGACAATCCTCCTCGCAACTAAATCATAACAATCATCTGCTTTCCTAAGTAGATAATTATATGTTTAGAGTTGGCCATTATCTCACTGTAGCACAAATGACTTGCTCTTTAAATGCACGTCCATGTTTAAATGCAGTTATTGTGCTGATCTACAAGGTGGGCCTGAAACACTACTGGGGATCCAGAGACCTTTATGTGAAATAAGAAATATCAAAGAATGGCATTACAGATATTTCATCAGAACCTCCAAATGCCAACAACATTCAGTCAGAGCCATTGCTCATTCTCAAAACAAACAAACAAACAGATAAAACAAATCATATCACAATAAAATCATCAGACCAGGCAAACACACATCTGAAAAGACGCCTGAGAGGCATCTCTTAGGAACACTAAGAAGAAGGGTTTTGATTACAATCTCCCTCCTGACTTCAGCCTACAAATATGGACGAAAGTACAGATACACAATAGGTTGGGGTTTTTTTTTCACAGAAACGCCCATGTATGCAGATAAAAGTACACTGATGTCTTACAGTAAGCATCAAAAAAACAATAAGCATGTCTGTGTAAGAGAGAGATAGCTTAAAAACTCAATATGGACGATGCATGATGCTAAACCGGGGGTTATAAACGTCCGTTTGATTAGTCTCTTCATTATGCAAAAAATAAAAAAAACAACACTACATCCACCACTACTGCTACTATTACTATTATATAAGTAATAATAATAATAACAACAACAACAACAACATCAGCTTCATTTAACAAAATGTCAAGTTATTTAACATAGGAAAATCAGCAAAACATCGTAAGCATTAATTATTATTAGGGCTGGGACCACTTATTAGTTTATTGATAGTATTTGATAATGGCCATAAAATCAATAGGTACAATTTATTTACTTAATTATTTCTTAATGAATCATCTGAGCTCCGAGTGATCTGAAACTTCATTTGCATAATGAAAGTGTGCACTATAGACAGCCTGGCAGTAACAAAAACACCAGAAACAGACGTCATGAGGCCATCACCAGGCCTTTTAATACCAAGCCCATTTTAATGGTACAAAATGCACTAAAACTTTCACGTCAAGTCTGATACATCCTTCCACGTTTTTAAACAACCGCTTAAAACACAGGTCCACTCTAAAATGAATACAAGAAGTAAACGTTTTGGGATTTTTTTAATATAGTCAGTGAGACTCACTGGCCCAGGCCCTTATGAACAGCCCATTCTGCCAATATGTTAAGTAGACAGAGGAGTCACAACAACACACAGGAGCTTCAAGTTCTATAGCAGGCATTTTGTTTGCTTGTGTGTGTACACTATAGACATATAATCAGAGCCTGCAAAAAGCATTATTGACAGGTAAACACACAGTGTCGCAGATCATTCACCATCCATGAAATCAACATCTATTTATTGTTCCTCAGAATTTAATCTGAGCCTCCTCCACCCAAAAAATGATACATCAATCTCAGCATAAGCATAATGTTGGTAGAAGAACAAATAAGAACTGACTCCACTCTTCCTCAGCGTCCACCCACTCCAAACCGCCATCTGACAACTTTAGTTTCTCTAGTCAAGCTGGCAAGTCCACACCAGAAGCCTCTTCTACCCATCAAAGCTTAATAAGAGAAAATCCAGCACACTTTAGAAAAGCGATCCAGCACACTTCACTCTGACTTCATTCCCAGCTCTAACAAGAACGGATCCAGATGGTTCTTCTCTCTTTTTTTTCTCAGCTCCAATAAGCTGGCACGGGAGGAAAATGGAAGAAAAAGGAGAGAAAAAAGCTGAAGAGATGCTGTCGTTACCATCAAAAGAACTGTCCCAGGTGCCCTTTTCAAGCAGAAGGACTTTTTTTATTCACTTTGAGAGACGTGGCCACGAAGAGCGGGTGGAGTGGACATGTGAGAGCGTATGATTAACTCATCACATAGCGCTATAAAAAGCTCCTTTTTATTCCCAAGCCAGGCACAGATGCTAACTGTATCTTCCCTCGTGCTTTCATCCCAGCCATTAGATGCCTGATTTACAACAGCAGGGGAGATAAACTTTCAGACACATAGGATGACAGTTGTGAAAAGCTTGATGCTACTACTGCTAATGATAAATTTTACTGGTTATTAGTGGTCTTCAGAAGTCTGTATAAGTTTCTTCCTCCAGCTTTGGTGAGATCTTCCTTGGCATTCTTGCTCACTCAGAACTCTGGATCCTGTAAAGCTTTGGGACAATGTCAGTTGAAAATGTATTTCATAAATACATTTGACTTGACTTGACCCTTGTGTGCTCAAGGGTTACTTGGTACTTAGGAGGACTTTTTTGCCCTCAAAATGTGATATAATGCCAACAAAATTAGAACAGGGTCCTAATCACCAACACCTTAATATCGACATACTGAAACATTTTGAACTTTTTTTTTACACTTGCACTTCCAACATTCCAGAAGTCTACAAGGCATTTAAGACCCCTACCAAGGCCCTTATGCTACATTTTTCTTGTAATTAATTTGTTTTCTCCCTGAGGGGAGATGTGTGGATTTATGTACCAAAAACAGTCATTGTAAGTGACTATTTTTTCATTAAACAGGCTGTTTTTGTTACCCTGCACCTGAGACTTATAGGGAAATGAGCTTTGTTCTGACTGGCCACTCTGTATTGCACCTAATTCAAAAAGCAGCCCAGCCTGAAACAGTTTGACAAACTTCAACAGCAAAACTAAAGTCTTATAGGCCGCATATATGTATTATATGTAAATGTGCTGTTTCTGTGATGTCACAAAGCAAGTCGTTTACAAGAACAAGCTATTTTTCCAGCTTAGTTGCCATAAACTGTGTAGAGAATTAAAACAAAAAAAAATTACATCAAAATTCATTCTTCATATGAGCTCTTTAATTCACATGACTCTACCATACAACAAATTACTTACCAAACAGACCATTCCCCATCCACTAAAACTTACTGAGCTTTTATGTACCATTTTTATATGAAGTTAATAACCTAGAGTGATCTGGTATTTGACTGGGATAAATGATCAAATATTATGAGATGAATCAGATGTTTTCAGATGAACAGTTCAATAGGGTCCAGCAACAACAAAACAGACAAAAAAGAAAGCTTTTTGTACTAAGAAGGCTAAATGCTTTCCTTCTGAAGGTCATTTTCTCAAAGAATGCAATAAACTAAAATGCATCCACTCAGTAAAGGTCTGTTATTGAATATTCATATGCTTCAGCCTTCTCTTTGATCTTTTGTTTTAGGCCAAGTGCTGTCTTGTTTTGGGGTTTTTTGGTTTTTTTTTTGTTTTTTTGTTTTTTTTTAATAAAGGTATTGTTTTACGCACCTGTACCTCACTGTGTGATCTAGGTGTCGAAATCCCCATAAAACACCATGTTACAATTATCACGGCACCTTGTGTGCATTCTAGAAAAAAGAATTCTTATAAAGTGAAGAGAAAACAGCAATGTTAACAAGCTTGTGGTGCTAAACTCCTGCTGTGACCTATTACCTCAACACATTGCTGAGTTAATATTCCGCAGACATCTCGCAAAGACTGTGCTGTACGGGTAACTGCTGCGATCACGCTAATGGATCATAATCAATCTGATTAGGCACTAAAAGTGTCATCTGCACACAGCTCCGTTCTCGATACAAAGCTGTGCAATATCCTAACTCACCATGGTAGACACAGGCACAAACGTGGCACAAATCATTTTCATTAAGCGTTGGAGCGGCCATGCTGCGCCCATATTTCGTCTCTCCTATCAAGCAATGGGTGATAAATGACATCATACACATAAGTCACATGGTTCGTAATGAGGTACCACTTTACAATAAGGGCTTATAAATGATTAATAATCAGGTTGTGAATAAGGCACTTTAGAAATGAACTAATAAGCTGTTATAAACAAGTTGTCATGCATTGACGCAAGCTCCCTGTTTGTCAAGATCTGGTGTTTTAATGTTAGTAACATGTTGACAAAGACCCGATGAAGCAGACAGTTTAACATTCTGCCTGAGAAAGAAACAAGGTACGCTCAGCAAGATCTGAGATCTTGTCAAATAGTGAGTCTGCAGCAATCTATGACAATTGATATAACTTGCTTATAACTGTTTATTAACGATTTATAAACTGTCTACAACCTAATTAACAGCTTGATTATAATCATTTACAAGTCTTACTGTAAAGTGTTACCTGTAATGAAGATGCTGATTTAATGTGAGAGGAGGGGAAAACATTTATTAGTGAAAGTGAACATTCTGTCATACGTGAACACACCACAGCACGGTGTGAACAGAACGAAATTCTTCCTCTGCATTGAACCCATTCACCAAGTGAAGTTGCAGGCAGTGCCCGGGGAGCAGTGTGCAGGAACTGTACCTTGCTCAAGGGCACCTCAGAGGTGCTTAGCAGTCTTGGGAATCAAACCCACGACTTCCTGATCGCAGGGCGAACGCCCTCAACGGTGTGTTTGATAACAGCTTTCACTGGGGAAAACGTAATATTTCATGACTAAATTCTTCTTAAAGACATATTGGACTTTGTTGTTGTTTAAATGTACACAGCATTTGTGCCAAATTCATCCAAATGCAAAAAAACTACTAGGACCGGGTAGAAGAGTTGACTAATGAAGCTGGCCATCGTTTAAATTCTGTCTTTTACAACACCGATACCTCGATCCTTTCTGACAATATCTGTTTTCAATAATATAAAGAGAAACTATGTTACAAGTAAAAATTATTGCTTTTTGTATCTGTGCTAATAAATCTTTGCATGTGTATGATAACCTAAAGTGGGGGCGGCAAAAAAGAATAGTTTAGCAAAACATCAAATTTACAAAATTTTCCACACACCCAGGATGTAGTAGTTCAGCCAATATGTGTTTGGAGTCCACATATTGCTTCTGTAACTTACAACTGGAGCTATGAGGCTAACGTTGCTTACAAATGTTAGAACACAAATCACATCCAGTTCTCCATTGATGAGGTTTAGGACTTGGGGTCAGCTGACTCAGGGTCAGCTATGAAAGTGAACAAACTCTGTCTGCAGTCACTTTCCACAACAGGGTCTATTTTCAAAAAAACGCCTCAGGAGTAAGAGTGCTAATCTATATTTTTCGTTGCAAAGAGGCATCATAAATAATCGATAAATCTGATCCAAGGTCAGTCCTCTGTATCACTGCTATGTGAACACTAGCAGTGGTGCTGTCTGAAATCTCTGTATTTGTAAATACTTTGTAGCTCACAGAAGGTCATACTGTGTCCTAAACTACATCAACAAATCTGCACAGGCTTAATAAAGAGCTAGTTGCAGTTTGTGAGGGTAGAGAGATGTTTTGGGGATGTATTTAGAGAAAAAGATTTCGGTGACTTTTGACTTTTAGGCTTTATGAACAAGATCTGTCTCGCAACTCCAGTCCTAACTTAAAAAAAAAAGCCAAATTTGGAAACCAAACATGCCCTGCCTAATTGAATACATCTGGGGTGAGAGCAAAATTGTATACATTTAATTTTTTTGGCTAAAATATCCCTATCAGGACTGGCAAGCAAGCTCTGACTTCTGGAACTTAAGAGTAACCCCGCCAGTCTGCCTTGCTGTAAGTACTGAATAATAAGTTTAGAAGTTTAGACAATACCTTTTTAAGCTCATGGGACATGAGCTTCTTAGGGATTAGACATGGGTTAGCAATTTTGACGCACACATTCGTAAACATAAGTTTTGATAGAACGCAAAAGATGGAGATGAGTAATAAACAGTTCGAAACTGACTTTGATGATAATAAACAGAAACTCTTTTTCCTTCAGATTTTGATAATGTGCCAGGTGTACATTTCTGTAATTTTTTTAAAACACTGAAGATTTCCCATATTGGAAGAGTAACTACAAAGAAGGCATTCCCAACATTGATAAGTCAAATGTCTATAACGTATGACGTACTTTGAAGGCACTCAAAAGTAAATACGTGGTTCCAAAGTAAAAATGTGCACATACTAGAGGAATGTTTTCCAATCATGGTGTGCATTGCTCCATAGACAACAATTAAGAGAAACAAGCTTGAGAGAGATTGGGATTAAATCAGAAATATGCTTTAGGTGTAGGAAGGAGGTTTATTTACTGACTGCAACGGACTCTAGATCAGTCCAGTATTTAAGAAGCACTGACCTTAACTTTCTTGCAGCATGTAATTTATGCAGTCAACCAGTAGTCTAGATCTTGGAACAAGCATGATTATTAGGATTTACATTTACGTTTACAGAATTTAACAGATGCTTTTATCCAAAGCAACTTCCATTCTCTAACTACAGGGGACAGTCTCCCTGGAGCAACTTGGGGTTAAGGGTCTTGCTCAGGGACCCAGTGGTGGTCTGCTGAAGGTAGGACTTGAACCCATAACCTCTTGGTCTAGAGGCAAGTATCCTACCAAATAGGCTGCCACCACTCCTATTAGCTTGCTAATACTGTTAAGACTGAGCGCTTGGTTATTGAATTTTGGTATCTGGTTCTGACTTTTTTGATGCATGAATTTGATAGATACCAAAAAGTATAGAAGCATTAAAAGTCAAGCCCCAGGCCAACTCACTTCCAGGATGTACATCCCAGTTCCAATAATGGTAGACTCTGAGAGTCCTGTTTTCGAAATATATATGAAAGTCCCACTCAGCCCTAAACTAACTTTGCACTCTACTTCAGTAAACCTACCGCAAATTTGGTATTAGTCCCTGCAAGTGAAAGCACAAGGAGATCAAGGTCGGAGACAAAAATGATTTTAGAATGTTTTGTTCCTCCCTCCTTCCCGCCCTCAGCTTGCACAGATGGAGATATTTCACATTAAACTGTCGCTTGTGGTTGCGTTGCGAACACAATAAAGACAAGAATGTGACAAAATCTCCACAATAAAGAGTCAACAAAGATATTCCCCTTACTAATGGAACTGTTTCCATTACTTAGCTGAGCAATAAAAGATATTTTCTTCCTTCAATTTTCCCAGCCTGCCTTGAATTACAAGGGCACACAGAACAAACAAGTGGTACAGTTATTACTTTTTTGGGCTCTCCGTAGAGCATTAAAGGTGAAATCGTGCGCACTTGGACCATCAGTGATATTAAAATGTTCATTAACCTGCAGAGTCACCCTGCAGCGGCATTACAGCCTGCTCTTTCTATGCTGCTCCTGCTCTACTCTGTTCCACACATGCTCCTGGGAGAAATTCCAAACTAGGGAGGCTTTACTGTCCAGCAAGAAGTGAAGAACTCAGAGCTATTGCACTTTTGAAAAACTTGCTCCCCAGTCATCTTTCAGTAAGGTGCTATTTATACTCCCATGACAGCATTTGGTGAGAAATATGTCAACGCAGCAGATTAAATTGGAGCTGGGTCACTCAATGAACAGCTCGTCAAAGGCTGAAAAGTTTGGTTTCAGACACTGAGAGCCTGAAACTGTCAAAGTATGCCTTGCCTTAGAGGTTAGAGACAGCTGGACACCATAATATCACTGAATATAGGTGCCCTGTACAATGCGGCATAATGTTCCTATCATAGATCCTTGGCCAGGATGTATTTTTTCTAGGAATAAAACTGGTATAGAATAAAAGTTTTATAAGAATAAAAGTGGCATTATGGGCAGGTTCTTCAAACTTGAAATGTCTTCACAGCCATGCATCATTTACACAAATGGCTAAAAAAGCCATTAAATGGTATTCAGGGGGACCAGAAGTAGTTCTATAGCATTGTTCCTTTTTGGGCACATTTATTGTTTTGTGCTTCTTTAAAGTGGCTTCATTAGTCAAAAAAAAAAACAACCTGAATTGCATTGTAATACACAGGTGTGTTCATACAAGCTAACAGCATAATTTACATGTAGGGCCTACAGCAACTCTGACTCAAACTGGCTTTCAGCCAGGAGGCCATGGGTTCTAACCTCCCTGTCTCCACATCCACACTGCTGTTGTGCCCCTAAATAAGGCACTTAACCCCAAGCTGCTCCAGGGATGCTGCAACATAAAAATCCTGTCACACTTTCTCTCCCTCCAGGGAATGCTTGTAAAAGACAATATGTTTGTTCCTAATATAGCCCAGACCCAGGACAGCGAGAGAAATCTAATAATGTGCCATAGATAAATCTGCTCGGTTCTGAGCCGTCGTTTCTATACTTTGCTGTAGAATTTACATACGGTAGTGCATGCTTAACTGATCCAGCTTGTAATGATGGACAACTCTCTTTTTCACAAGACCAAAACGTTCATTTTTATGGAAAAATACCGTACAATAGTACAGCGTGAGTGACAGAGAAACAGGACAAGAGGAGGAATGCGGGGTGACGCATTTTAAACAAAAACCCACTCCCAATCCTTTAAGCAATTTATGAACTTTAAGACCATCTGCACTTGGGACGTCTAGCAATTATTTCTCTCTATGGACGCCGTGG
Source organism: Hydrocynus forskahlii (assembly GCA_037974365.1). NCBI lineage: Eukaryota > Metazoa > Chordata > Actinopteri > Characiformes > Alestidae > Hydrocynus > Hydrocynus forskahlii. The sequence goes on along the minus strand of JBBPCX010000035.1, from coordinate 2,648,743 downwards.
GTTCATTCATGGTCCTTTACCCTGGAACATCCCCAATAAAGACTGAGGCAGCGTTTGATTCACTTTATTATTAATAACGGGAAAAAAATGTTGAGGGAAGATGTTGGGGGGTGGTGGGGCTTGTTTGGGGAAGTGGAGACAGCAGAGCGAGCCTGTGTTTCGGCCACCTCTCTTTCATGAGTAGTGACAGATCGCTGTGGTTCTCACGCAGAAGGAGGCACAATGGGCTGCAGTGGGCCACAGCATGACCCTGTCTTTCACCGCTCACCACTTCCACTGCCCTGTCAAAAATGGTTTGGAGAGCTGGCTATCCATTCGCATCAGAGGCACTGCTAAGAAAACACAAAGAAGCTGTGCCTAGAGGGGCTCTTCTCTTTACTTCGTGCTTCAGGGATAGCCAAAAATCAACAGAAGAGAAATTTGATGAGCACCAGCGTTACTAAGAAGATCTTACTGCTTCTGTTCTTCATCTCCTTACAGCCATCGGTTTGGCCTTGACATTAATAGAATGAATGTGAAATGCAACCCGAACTTTCAACTCTGAAGTTCATGATGAGAGTTTACTCTTATAGCAACATGTGGATGCTCTTTAAGCTGAAAGGTTTGAAAAGGCTCCTCACATTTACTTCTAATTTACAAACATGTGTTCTTAAAAAAAAAAAAAAAAAAGACATCCATTTGAAGGTTCTTCAGAGAACAAAAAAGTTCTCTATGTTACATTTTTGTATCAAAGAGCTGAATCAAAATGCTAACAAGACTACTAAGAGGTGCCAGCACCCCTCAACTAGCATCAATTAAGCTGATCCATATTTGAAGAAATTCCTTTTTGTGAGGTGCAATTTTAGATGGGTCACAGATGGGGAGGTCCAAAGTCTCTCCACCGGTCCACAGATGGTCAACAAGGACAAGCTGATCTCCACTCAATGGAAAAATGCACAATTGGGCCAAAAGAAGGACAGCCAGAATGTGGCCAGGCAAAAGGTCTGTCACCAGGCGAGCGTGTGAAAGAGACACTGGCAAGAGAGCAGGGAACTGAGCCACGCTCACAACGAGTGCGTGGACGACATCCACCTCATGATGAGACCACAAAAATGACCTACATGAGAGTGTCCCAAAAGGTCTTTAAGGAATGAGATTGAGGCATTTCATTTTTAAAAACTGATAGTTAGGCATAGAGACAGCCTTGAGCTGCAATTCTAGCTGGTCAGCACATTCCCTGTGGCCCAGAGACGAGAGTCTGAACGGAGCCCCCGGCCACCACAGCAGCACAGTGGTAAGAGGAACATGAGATGACTCACCTTCATTTTCTCCGGACCTCTCACTGAAAATAAAAAGAAGCCAAACCTAAGACTAAAATCAAACAAAACTTGTCCAGCATATTAAAAATTGCTCCTCAAAGATGGACCATAATACAAATTTTCCCTGCCGTACAGACTCATCCAAAGTAAGTTTGTTATGTAACAAAGTTAATAGGTCATGGATTCCTCTGTATGCCACTTTATTAGAACGTCTGGAAAACCAAACCCGTTTTATTAATAAACTGTGCCTCAATGTCTTAAACCCTGCAGCTGGAGTTTCTAAGCACTCCACAGCAGTCGCAGCATAATGCAAATGAACGTAAGAGTGTGCAGATGGCCTACGGAGAAGACACGATGCTTGACTGACAGAGCAAACAGATGGAAATATGTGATGGAAAACAAAAGCGGCCACAAACCACACTAGTCATGGCAGGAGAGCTAAAATGAAAGAGTAAAGTCACCCGGCACAGCACATAACTGATAGCAGGGCTGCAGAATGTTTTGCTGGTTAACCATTAAAGCAATATTGGCCTCTCATGGTATCACACAAGAGCACAATATAATGCACTCAGGAAATAAGTGCTCTTACAAATCGGAGGAATTTCCATTATGTGTAATGTGAACACGCTGACCAATCTGAAATGCTCTCGTACTCACATGATCTGCCAAATCCATGCTTGCCAAATTATGCAACCATGATCAGTGCTTTACTGATTTATTCTAGCATCACACTGAATGGTCCGGTATTTTGTTTTGGAATATCACGGTCAAAACATCTTGCAATATGAACCTGACATCTGATGAGTAATGATTCTAAAAGCTATCTCAAAGGAAGATATTACATAAAATGGTTATGAACGCATGGCCAGATGTGCGAGAGGTTGTTTTGCCACAATTTTGGCCTAAAACATACCTTTTAAAACTACATTCTTTGTGGAGACATGTATAGGACATTGTGAGGTAAAATGTTTCAGACTAACAATTTTTTCCCGTAGCACTATTTAGGATTGTCATAATTGCTCAGAGATTAAAACTGATTATTCAATTAATAAAATGAATCAATTAACAAGTACGTTCTCATTAAATCATCATACAGATTGGCTGTAGTAATTTTAGGTTTCAATAGTAGTAATCTGAAAGAAAAAGAAATATGGAATCTGCAAAAGGCTTTGAATGCATGTTATCGTTTAGTTTTTTCATTAATAGTTATTTGATTAATCATCAGAATAACTGCTAGAACACATGTTTATTAATTTCAGTGATATGGACAGCCTTATCAACATTACGTATTGAACCTCCAAAAGTAGATTCACTTGAAGATTTGGAGAATAAATAAAATGGCTAATTGTGTTGAAGACATTGCGACACCCAGCTCCCATCTCCCATCAGCAAGTTTCCTTACAATGAAGCACTCTAAATGACACTGTTGACTCCATGATCTCCATGATTGAAATATGCAGAAAAATCAGTAGAATTCCCTTTCAAATTGATAATTACAGTTCAGTCCCCCAAAACTTGCAGACAATCAACATACTCCTGAGCACTCACCGGTAAAAATGATTATAATCAAACAACAAATTAAGAGGTGAAATATACAATGTTCAAAATTTGTGGGTGCAAAAACAAACATCTCTATGCATCTTCTTACTACACGTGTCCACGTTTCACCAATCATTATTTGCTGATGTCAAATTAAGAAAATTCCAATATATTCAATGTAATCTTTAGTGTAGATCTCTCACACGGATGGACTTGAATTACAGTGGCCTCAACACCACTGGGACACTTGAGTGCTCTTTAAGCACTGGTAAACAAATAAAGTTCTTTAGGTTTCTTCATAAAATGACGTTTATTCCAGAGAAATACAAACTTTTAAAGCAGCATCAGGATTGACGGTGGACTGTTTGTGTGGCAAAAGGTTGGAGCGGAATTCCAACAAGACTGCACTAAGGGTACTATAAAGCACAGTGGTAGAAAACATTAGCCTGGGGCTGTTTTTCTTACAGTAGTGTTGGTGAGCTTGTGTTCATTCATGGGATCATGAGCTCAAAAGTGTGTGTGAATTCATTTTGGATGCAAACCTTCAGAAGCCAGTGAAGAAACAACAGTGATTTTTTTTTTTGACTGGCTTGACTTTTTGGACTGGCATCTCCACCCAAAAATCGACACCTGAGCAGGGCTGTGTCATCCTAACAGTAGTACACTGTCCTGCACAAACCACTGATTTGCACGCTGCTGTACACACACACCATGTATTGACACGTTTCCTAAACCAGCCTGGCTTTTGCATCCTGATGAAATGTATTTTCCTCTCTTTTTCCGAGCAATTTAACCAAGCCAAGAGCAGTATCTCTGCTATTATGCTAATCACTGGGTTTTTCCTGTTGATTCCCATGTTTGACTATCAGATTGCACAAAGCAGCGAGTAAGGCATGCTCAGCCTCCTCCTCGCTGATGCGGCAGCTCGTCAGCACACACACAGAAGTGTATTATGAAGCATCAGGAGCTAGGTGAGATTTCAGCAGATGCTAGCAGCTCATCAGCAACTATGCATGTTAATGCCTCCCAGTCCCCTGTAGACCGCAGTGGTGAAGAGGATGCAGGAAGGCAAAAAATGCAAGATAACTGCGTATGGCAGATGATGAATGAAGACATCAAATCTGGTCCTGCATTAAGCAATAATCTCAGAGTAGAAGGTAGATATAGGGATCATATTTCTCTTTCTTTGTGCAGAGAGGTGATCCAGAAACAGCTGCCTAAAACTAAGATGTCATCTTAATACAAGCCATAGGTTTTTGCAATATGCCTCATAATGAGCTGAATAAAACCAGAAGGGAATAACAAAGTGCACGATCCAGACTGCAGTAAGTAGAATAGGAAATGACTGAATATCATGCAACATGCCTTTTTAATGGAGAGAGATTTCCAGCTTCCTCTTACATTTTGTACAGCGGTCCACTCAGATCTAAGTAGATTAACCCTTAAATGCTGAGGCAAAAGTAACAGCATTAGTCTTTCAATCATTTACTTAATTTCAAGTGTTGTGATTTCTCAATGATGTCAATAATTTTGTCATTTTGCAATTTTTATTAAGCTTATTCTATTGTTTCCCTCTGCTAATGCAGAATTTGGATACATGTGGTACAGAGTTGTTTAAATGTCTTTTTTCCATTTTTAAATATTTGATCAAATGTATGTAATAATATAAAGAAATAATGTTGCAGCCCTTTAGAAGGTGCACATTCACTCAATAACCACCTAACAATAAAGTTGGAAGGGGCTGCTGATAGAAAAGACACAAACCACACAGAAAGCTCTAATTCAACATCCTGAACCATTTAATGATGATCAGTTGGACACGCACATTAAACCAAAGTCTCAGAATTTACCACTGACAAAATATAAATACATGATTAAATGTGTATGGTGGAGTGTTACCTGTGCTTGGGCTTCCATGCGAGCATATCGGAGCAACATGGGTTCTCCATTCTTCTGTAAATACTCTTTCTGACAGCGTTCAGCCAACGCCGGTTCATTAGGCAGGAAACTGCTGGCCCAAACCTACAAAAGAATAAGAATAGCAGAGAGAACCATTGAGCCAGTGTGGCTAGCCTCACTAATCTATCACATTTAACATACAGATAAGACCTTGTGCACTGCACTGAAGGAAAAAAATTAATCTACCCTCCCCTACACCACGATAATACATAATGATACTCTTTCTCTCCTTTCCAGTCATAAAAATAACTGCAGCCACAGCAAAGCCCTGCACTCACATATGCAAATGGATCGAGAGACAAACTTCAGAGCAAGGAAGTTCCAATTATACTGCATGACCGTTGGAGTTAATAAGCACTTTTGGAGATAGCATCCTTTCCATCTCCTGCCCTACAGTAGAGATTTAAGTTAGGCAGCGGATACTGATTTGGGCTTAACATTCTTTTTTCAAAGGGCAGAGCTATAAACTACACTAGCCTGGGATGCACCAATCCAGCTTCTTCAGACTGATACTGAAACCAGAGTTCAGCAGAGTTCAGCAGAGACACCTTTGTTTTAAAATAAAAACAAGAACACCCCCAATTTTTCTGTTTTTTTTTTTTTTTTTTGCATTGAAATTCAAGCGGTTCAATGTCTTAATGCTCATCCTGCAGACTATGCTGCAGAAGTTCCCATTAGTGTGCGGCACTTAAAGGTTGCTTTGCTTTCACTCTTCTGTCCAGTTCATCCTAAAGCAGCTAGATGGGGTTTAAGTCTGGAGACTTCTGGC
>JBBPCX010000035.1:2631641-2643078 GCA_037974365.1 Hydrocynus forskahlii | reverse complement strand
TCCCACTTCTGGGTAACCTCACCATTTTTAAACCTCTCGCAGTTCAGCACGGTCCTCTGTACCATTTCATGCTATTCATTGGACTTGAATTGTTTGAATTTCAGTAAAAAAAAAAAAGCTTGAAACACTGGGGTGTTCTAAAACTTTTGACCGGTAGTGTATACATAAATTCTATTTAATTTAGTCTTTTTAAAGTTACATTTGTTTATGAATGTAACATAACCTATGTTCAAAGCTTTAACATTATTATTTCTGGCAGTTGAAGTACAAGTTGTCTTTGTTCTTATTTTTTAACTTTTTAAAGAAAATCTTTTATTGCTTGACTTCACACATGATTTTGGGTAGATACTTGTGTCTGTGTGTGTGTGTGTGTGTGTTTGTGGGCGCAAGCAGAAATCATCTTAGAGTCTGACAGACATTACTGTGCTACTATCAGCCTGTTATTATAATGCAGATCAAGCCGGAGTGCCATGGGTTCATTCATGACAATAGCAGCAGACACACTTTGTTAGAACTATGAAATGAATTCTCAAACAAATCCATGAACAGGACAGACTTATCTGCCACTTCTCCTTTACCACAGTGTTAACCTTTGCATTGCACAGCATAGAGCCTTGAACACCACCACTGTCACAGGATGCTGCTGGCTGCATATTTTTGTCTATTCACAGGCCAGCACAGCCACTGTGATTTTTATAAAAGTCCACCAGCACTGCTACGTGTGATCCATTCTGTGCTGTGCGGTGCTCGCACACACACGCCAATACTATGTCAGTCTGTCACTGTTCTGCTGAGGATGATTCACCACCCAAATAACACCTGCTCACTGGTGGTCCTGACCTTTGATGAATGCTGTGAAGTAAGGCTGCAGAGAAACAGATGGACTACAGACTATAATTGTAAACTACACTCCATGATAAAATGGAGTGTATACACAATGTAGATGTCCACAATGAAGTGGCTCAAATATACGAATATCATTGATGCCATGCCATGCAACCACCAGTTCTGACCTTAATGCATCATTAATGTTAGTATATGGGTTAATCCCATACAGATCCAGTATGTGAGAGTGGTGCATCAGTACTCCCGGTACAGGGCTAGCTAAAGAGAGTGTGGCAGAGGAGCATTTGATGCACCTCCAAACGCACCGGCTGCCAGAGGGAGAATCTGTCCACTTTGTGATTGAGAGAATCTCTTTTCTCCTCCATTTCAGCAGCAAAACTGTCTCAAGAGCCTTCCATCAAAGCATCTCCATCTCAGGCCCTAATAGTAAGCAGAGATGAACTCAAAAGTGCAGGAGCTTGGACACAGCTCACTCAGCAATCCTCCCGGAGCATCATGTTCACAGATACTGCTCTATTTTTGGTACATGAATGTTGCAATTCAGATTAGTGTCACACATTAAGCACTGTTAGCATGGATTTGTGGGACCTGGCAGAAAAGGGGAATTAAAAATGACTTTCAGCATAATAGGGATGCACAATATATAGTTATGTTAGGGTTTGCAAGTTATAAGATACAGATATTTATACAGTAACCCCCGGCTTTTCACGCGAGTTATGTTCCAAGAGCACCCACGTTTAGTGAAAAACCGCGTTGTTGTGATGTGGTTAAAAAAAAGCCTAAAAATGCCTATTTTTATAGAGTAAAAATGGGAGAAATTCTGGACTGCAGCGTCACAGGGCAGCAGCCAATCAGCAGCAAGGAGAAATAAATAACATTCTCGGATTGACTACTTTCGAACCTCCTGTCTCTGAGTGCAGCTGACTGTGACGTCCGGGCCTCGTACACTACGCCTCCTCGTCCTTGTGCTGCTTGTTTATGTTTGAGTTCCAGGTTTCAGTTTCTCAAAGTGTTTTAATGAACCAAGTTACTCGAGTTCTCAGTCAAGAGTAAATTATTAATGTCAAAATAACGCCCATAATAACTACTAATTACAGATATTTTTATATACTGGCAGACGTATTGCAACTGCAATATAGTGATATAATCATTTTATGAGTATTTTGTCCATATAGTGCAGCCCTGAAGCATTAGGTAACATTTTTGACCATGACCCACTATGTAGTAGGGCATGACAAAGACATCAGAGCATCAATAGAAAGCTGCACAGTGCATAAGCCCAGGCACAAAGGGCCAGATGTACCTTGATGTCCCTTAATACAATGGCAATATATGCTCACAATGTTGCTAAATTAAACATTTGATTTACGAAGATAACAGCTTATCATTTATCACAGCCTTACCCATCAGCCTTAGGTCAATGACTGATGATATCAAATATCATGATAATCTAAATAAGCTCCAATGTTCCACAAATTATCATGCTTTCATTCTCTTTCACTGGTCTTTTTAGCCCTTCATTTAACCATGATGAAACATTAAAATGTCTTTAAGTATCAAGGTTTACTATTTTTCATTGTTGCCCACCGATGCTGTCGATACTGAATTGTATCTAGAATGAATCACACATATTTTGGCGGCATCACAGCATATCTCACTCCACATCTTCTCACATATGTATGTCTGGACCCAGTAGTTTAAATAATGGTATTCTGATGGGAAACTTTTCAGCACTCGTTTGAGGTTTATATCTCTGTTTAACCTGTTTCTACTGCCATTATTAAATAAAGCTTCTTTTCAGTCATTTTTTGAGACCCTGATGCAAAATTTCACTTTGTTTCAAAAGGCAAAGTCCAGTGGAAACTATAATCAGCCACACGTGTGATCCTCCCTCATTTTGCTCGATCATGTAAAGCTTGGCGTGAGAAAGAGAAGTGCATTTGGGTTTTTACTATGTTCACGCCCCGTAAACTGTGAGTTTAGGCTAGATTTATATTATCAGTGCACATTTTACAGGTTCATTTGGTTCAATAATTGAAAAAAGAATCCTCAAAACAAAGAGACATATGAAAAACACAGCAGTGTCAAGCTCTAGATTTAACAGGCTCAACAGATTTTAAATGATCTAAAGCCTAAAAGGCACATTATAGCAAAGCCTGCGTAAAATGACTCAAGCTCAAGCAGAAGTAATTCCAGGCTTCATTTGCAGTAACAAGGAGCAATTTAAGCCAATGGTTATTATCTTCTAAGGTGAGTAATAAATCAACATGCAACATTACCCAGCGAGATATCGTTTTCGAGGCGGACTGAATGAAATCAGAAAGCCAGTGACGACCGCGCCACTAATCCAAAACAATACCAGGTCTTTTCCGAAGCTGATTCCAATGCACCTGCCATGTTTGGGCATTTTGGATTCTGTCATTAGAGATTGAGTTTAATGCTCAATAAAACTGAATTGCTCTTGATTGTCCTAGTCATAGTTTACAGACTTTCAGAAAGTTTGCCCAGTTTCCTTCAACACTACATTTTGGAGTGCAGAACTCTAGTAAAAGTTCCTTTTTAATCTCTTTTCAAACACACTAAGCCAACTCACCATCAGTAACTGCTAGAAATGAGGAGACAGGCTGACCGCAATGGTTATTATTCATTAAAAGCTAAGCCCCATCTGTTTTCAGGGATACCTGAATGATGATCACATCACACATTCAAGGACAAAATAAGAGAAAAAGAAGAAACAACTGTTATTTTGAAAAGAATGTCTTTGCTAAGCATGATGGTCAAGCATTATCCATAAAACTAGCCCTGAAAAAGAAGGTTACAAAAATTTAAAACAGATTCATTTTATAAGAACTATTCGCATCATGGCAACAGTCCAAATGTGGAAAATGCAGTGCAGTCAGAGCATTTAAAGTGGAAAGGAACATAAAAAAGTCCGTTTCAGCAAGTTACATTTCGAGAGCAGTAACTTGGGCAGCTTAGAGACTAAATAAATTATTTCAAAGTTTTATACTAAATTTATACAGATTCAGCGATTATCTGTGCTGCTGTCTTTTAAAGATTAACTAACTTTGTCCACTTAAAGCACATAGATAAAATTTCCTAACATATGTGCATTTTAGCAGTGGCCAACAGCTTTCTACAGGCTGAAGAGCTTAAGATAACTATAAATAGAAAACAAATTACTGCACAGTCAACAGTGATGTACTTGTCTAAAGCCACACAGTAACTGATGCAACAGAAAGACATTCCAGGTCCAACTAATGGCTGAAATTGTAATGAGAACAGCAGGTCAGCTCTCTAAAGTAACTAATTCAGACTCTCAGTCTTCCCACAGCTCCTTTTCCCTTTCTCAAGCAACTTCTACAGGCTCTACTCTCCAGCCCTGAGAGATTTTTGCAGTTTTCACTTACAGTCAGACCCACTGGACTGGATCTTTGAGTTAGATTTAGAGTCTCTAAAGGTACTGACTGTGCCAAAAAACTGCCCCACATGTCTAAATCTAAAGCTCTGACTGAAGTCTTGTGTCAAAGAACAGCCTCCCAGGCCCTGCACTCTCAACTCTTCTCCATTTCCTTTGAACACCATGATAACACCATGTGTGTTGTGGCAAGATACCGACATGAGTCTGTTAAAATGTATTTTCGCTAGAGGAAAACATAACATAAAATAATACAAATGATAGTCAACGCAAAAGAAACTAATCCCAGCAATTTTTTCATATCACGTATCACAGAGCCAAGCCGCAGAGAGAAAGCGCATGCCAGACCAGAGCAAACATTACAGCACTGTTGTTCATGCGATGTAATCCTCCAAAACATGTGTGCAGTGAAAGGAGACAGAAATCCCATCATCAAAGGCAAAGAAAGCTGAGGCCGAATGATGGTGAAAACAGAAATCGCCAAGTCATGTTATTTTTCTGAATGACATCAGGCAGCGGCAATTAATTTAGGAGAAAAACGCGCCCAATCCCATCAAACTTTTACGCGGCAATAAAAATTAAATAACACTTGAGAAAATCATCTTCTCTTGTGAAGGCCCGGGCAAGGAGTCGCGAACATTTCCAAAAAAAACATCTGGAAATGAGCAGCTCTTTGTTTGTCCATGTTTATTCTGCTTTTGGAGGCCGCGCGCCAAAACGTCTGAGCTCGCGTGGATTTCTTAAAATGAAGGATTACGAAAAGAAAACGACTCATTACTAGCGGGTCATGTCTCAAATCGCCTCATTCTACTTTATTTTCTGGTGCGGGTGATTTTTACATGCCTGCTCAGCAGTGGTCAGCAACTACATTAAAAGCAGATGAACTTCAGAAGGATTACACCAGTCTGAAGCCACGTCGTTCCAGAATATGAATCACGGTTGGATTTTTTTAAATACTTCTGAAGCTATTGTTTCGAAAGGCATTAGGGTGCAGGAACACCTGTGGTGGTCCATGGAATCAGAAATGAAACATCAGGGGTGGGGGGGGCACGGGGTGTCATCTTGCGTTCATACGAGACGACAGCTGGTTCGAAGAGCTCTCAGAATGTCTTCATTCTCTTAACTGCTTTTGAGTCACACACACAAAGTGCTATAATTATTCGCAGTGGACAACAACGTGCTTCCCTTAGAGAGAGGTGTCAAAAAGTTCATACAGGTAACCTCACTGAGCGTTCATTCACAAAGAACTTGATGTGCGTATGCATTAAACATTATGTCCCTGTGGAGAATAATAAAATAATCATTAATTGGGAAAAAAAAAACTATGACCCCATTTGCCTGAGAATTCAATTAATTATCTAAAACGAATTTACAGACAGTCCTTTGTGCCAAAAAATTTGCAGGGCACAATCTCTGCCATCTCAGTCTATTTCTGAAGCTAATCTGGGCCAGGCAGAGGGAGGCTGACTCGTGGGCCCGAGGCTGGCCACGTGCGATTGAGAGACGGACGAAATGCAGCACTGCCAGGACACGGCTCCTCAGTATTCCAGCCACTGATTTGAATGACAGTAGTGATAAGGGATGAAGCGGAGAGGGGGAGGGTCAGAAGGGTAGAGTGAAGGTGGGGGAACTAATCGCAAACTCTTCACACGCCTGCCTGGCAACCCTGGAGGCCACAACAGTTTGTGAACCTCCACAGACATCGGACACCAGTCCATCATATGATATTGTACAAGAGCTTTAGGCCACCTGAAACATTTTTATTAAAAGTTATTTCTCTGGGCATCAAGGCTTCATCCACTCATTTAAACACCAACACTAAAACAAACTAAAACACAAATAATGTACAAATAAAATGTAATACCTACAAATAGGGATATTATGTTTGTTCACTTGACCATTTCCCTTTCCCTTCACCATCCAGTACTTGACCGGGCTTATCAGTACTTCATTAAAATATAAAAGATCCCCAACAATAAAAAATGTAAATTACTAATTGCGCAGAAGTATAGGAAGTATAGGAAGTATAGGAAGAAAATTTATCAATTTTACATTTGTCCACTTTTGTGAACCTACTGTTAATTTAACTACTCTATCCTTCAAATCTTAAAACGACCCACTTACAGCTGTGTCCTCCCAACAAAAACTATTCCCAAAGCTCTCACTGACATTAAGTTCCCCTTCAAACAGCTACACAACTACCCACACACACCTCAGCTGCCTCACACATTTCTCTCTCATGGTCATCCAAAATGGCTTAAGGGGAGATTTCTGAGGGGATTAGATAGAAGATATACTTTGATTAATAAGAGAAAGAGAAAGTCAAAGGAAAATATGAAAACAACAAATAAAAACATTTCCTGAACTGGAGCTAAAAAAATTATTAAGAGAGAGAAAATTTGACTCCTAACAACCATGCAGGACCATCACAACTTTCCCCCTCAGATAAACAGAATTTAAAGCTTTTGTCTTTTGATCTTTCTGCCAGTCCTTCCAGTAGAAGGAGACAACTAAGCACTGGATGTAGTAATAGCTGTTCAAGAAGCTGATACTTGAGAAAAGATCATTTAGAACACTAGAACACCTAAACTGATGAGATGGGAAGGAACGTTTTACAGACTGATGATTGTAAATTTGTAAGCAAAATTAGCGACTGACTCCTAAGACTGAACTTTGAAGATTTGGAAAAAAAAGGTTTGGAAAAATATTCGTACAGCTTTCTCTGGAAGTCTGAAAGCAAGTCTCCTGAAAGAAAGGACGTTATAATGAAGGAAGAACAGACACATTCGATACAGAAAATTGTATTTGTTTGTTCAGGCTTCTGCGTATGTTCATGTTAAAGCTGTTTCTGCCCTGAAATATTGATAACTTGTTTCCAATGGTTGTTTTAACTTTAAAACTTGTATAACAAGCTACACCAAAAACAAAATCAAATTTCTTCTAACATTATATAGCAGAAAAAATGGTAAAAAAAACTAAATAAATAAAGTCGCACTTCTGTGTTAAATAAACAAACAAACAATATAATGGGGAAAAAAATGAATGGAACAAACTCTATCTCTGCTGCCATTAAACAGAACCTCGGAGTAGCATCATCAGAGGCACAGGAAGCGTGGCCATCCGATTTCTGGATTTCAACCTGCAGGCGAGGTTTGGGATGCAGTCAGGTCTGAGTATTAATATTTTCTCTGCTGCCGGATGGCTTGGATGATTGACGTTTTCCCTGCCACATGCACCATGCTATTTATTTCCTGCCCGCGTCGGAGCCCACTACACACTGCAGATTGACTTCCCATCTAAAAAGCCATCAGCAAAAGTTTGCCCAGAGAATGTCAATCACCCATCAGTGTTTTTCAATGCTCTCGCTCTGGGTAAATGGATAAGTTAAATTACATGTTTATACACAACCTCATACATTTATACATAGCGAGCTGAAACGGTGAAGAAACTCACCTACCTGCATGAGATACAACACCCCTGGAGAGACACATAAGCTTACATTTCTTCACTGGTCACGAGAGGGCTATGATTTATGATCAGGGATATATGTTGCTATATAGGACAGGGTGAGACTGGAGTTGTCTCACCAGACAGTAGATGTAGTCACACACTAAGCTCAAAACTGAAACAAACTGAAAAGTCTGGGGTCACCTGGTTAAAATCAACAAAAATAGGTACACATCCCCAGCAATTACACACTGCGCAATTTCTGTTAATCTGATTAATCAAAAATATTGAGGGGGGATGGGGCATAAAATATGGCCTCTGCATAAGGGCACATATTAATTTGACAATTTTCCAGTATTTTTAACTCAGCAAAAAAAAATAGAAATTGTGCAACATTTAAGTGTGTGTCTGTTAGTGTTGCTTTCATCAATGAAAATTATGACTAAATGTCGTCGTCAATGAACAGTTATCACGTGACAAAAACGAGACGAGACGCAATGTAAATGCTGGTCATGTGACGATAGCGAAACGAAATATATAATGTAATATTGTTGATGAATAAGAACGAGACTAAATGCGGTTTACAAAATAAAAACTATGCTAAAATGTCTCTTCATTTTCCTTGACTAAAACAAGACGAGGCATTATTTCCTGTACAATAGGGAGGGGAGAAAAAAACTATTGAGACGCTTGACCTTAGAGTTGAACGCAGTTACGTCCCAATACTTTTGTCTATTGAAAGGTACTGTGAATTAAATTTATCTAGAGTGGACAAAAGTATTGGGACGGAGGGCCATTAAAGTGCCAGGGAGAGAGAAATGACACACACACAAACAAAGTCTCATACACACACACGCACACACACACAGCATTTTGATAAGCAGCCTTTCCCATATCCGTGCAAAAAAGCTGATCCTAAATTGTTCTGATTTGGTTGTGTAGACTGTATTTGTTCAGGAATAAAAAAAAAATATTCAGGTAAGTTCAGGTCAACACACAGAAGGTGAAGACTTTTACCAGTTTTACAAATGTGGGTTTTATGGCAATAGACTTACACATTTTCATTTTATTTGCATTTCATTTTTTTTTTTTTTGATGTGATGTTATTTTATTTATTTTATTTAAATTTATGTGTGTGTACTTCTAAGTTCTAACATGGTTGGTTGGCAAAATAAATGTTGTAAATTCAAATCAGAGTTTCTTCCGTGTCTGGAATGGATGTACAGTATTCTTGAGTCAATAAGGTAACAATAATATAAGATAACCTTGTTTGAATTGTGAAATAGGTTTGACTAAAAGAAAATTTAGATTTTGTCTCTTCTACTAGGTACTTACTCTATACTGACTGGGTTAAATAGAGTTGCATTACGCTGCTTTCATTGACTAAAACTAGACTAAAATGTCATCAGTTTTCATTGACTAAAACTAGACGAAAACAGCCGTGGATAATTCTGACTAAAATAAGACTAAAATGCTCAGACTTTTAGTTGACTGAAACTTGACTAGACTAAAAAGAGTATGGACGTGACTAAGACTAATAAAAACTAAAATGACAGCTTGATGCAAAGATTAGACTAAAACTAAAATTAAGACAGGCCACCAAAAACAACACTAGCGTCTGTAGAGGATGTGTACTCATGATGAAAACATGTCAACGGATAGGTAGCACGGGGGTTCATTAAGTAGCACTAACGTCTCACAGCAAAAAGGTCTTGGATTTGATTCCCAGTCTAATGGCTGCGGTTATTTCTGTGTGGAGTTTGCATGTTCTCCCTGCGTCTGTGTGGGTTTTCAGCAGGTACTCCGGTTTCCTCCCATAGTCCAAAGACTGGTGACCTGTCCAGAGTGTTTGTCTGCCTTTTGTCCTATGAGTGCTGGGATGGGCTCTAGCGCCACCCTGATTAGTGGCTCAAATAATCATTGACTGAAGGTGTTGAAACTTTTGGATATGACTGCATGAGACCCTTTCGCTCTCAAAGTCTTTCCCCTCCAATCCATGGCATCCATGGATTCATGGACCGATGTTAAAAGAATACTTGGTGTTTTCCTTGTCCAATCTGCCACATCCTCTGCATATGTTTATTTACCATGGATGACTATTTTTTACACAATTCCTGGAGCTTAAAAAAGAACAGAAAAAAAACGTACCAAAGCCAAAATCCAATGAGAAGTTGCTCGATTCTGAAAATCTGAAATATTTGAGAGATGAGACTAGTTCTTCAGAGGGAGGAATTTGTGGTAATACAGTATTAACCTAGTAGCAAAAAGTGGAATTTTCCTGGGCTCCTGCCTGACTGGGCACGGATAGAGGAATACCTCAGGGAATGTTACCACTGCTTTTGTATTGTGTTACTGCATAGTTCAAGAGTTTAACACTTCATAAGAAGTGCACTGGTAAGACATTCTGTCATGCATTTACCACCCCAAAGGTTGTACTGTTAGACAGCAAAGGTGTCATCTAGTCACAGAATTAACAACTACCCAAAGGCAAAATGTTTTCTCACAATAAAAGGTGCGAAATTCTTGTCTATGGTGTTCCCCAGAGCTCTAAAGACTACATGTACTAGTATAACATAATTTCAGAAGCAATAACAAAATCAGACTTTCACCAAAAACATATCTAGTTTAAGAATTTTCTTGAAGAACTCAAACCTAACTGGCCTTTTCTATAATCAAACATAGCAGGCAGTGTTTAGCTCGGGTGCGGCCCAAAGCTGGAACCAGCTGCCAGAAGATCTCTGATACGCCGCTAAATGTGACCATCTTTAAGTCCAGACTAAACACACTTCCATGTTTCCCAAGCCTTTGGCATTTCAGCACTTTATGTCTAGACTAATAATTTGTACACCTATTTGGTCTTTTATTTTCTTCTAATGTTTTTAATTTTACTATTTTGTGCAAAACATCTTGAATCTCTACAGCTTTGAATTTATACACCCTTTCTGTGTAAAATGTACTATAAAAATAAACTTGCCTTTGATAACATATGGTACACGACATATGCAGCAGATAGAGATTAGTACTCCTTTCAAATAGGCATTAGCTTTCATTTCATTGTTAGAAGACGACTGGGACCCACAAGTCTGCAACTGCGCTGTTTCCACATTAGCAAAAAACAGTCCTGGGACAAGGTAATTGCTACCTCACAGTTCGCTGCCAAATCAACATTAGCAACTTCATTTAATTCTAGTCTGCGTTTACTTAGTGGAGTTAGTGGAGAGCTGTAACAGGCATCATTTAGCGCCGCACTTCCAAACCAAACATCCAACAGGTCAAACATGGGTAGAATGTAATGCCAGATTCCCCATTGTTGGGAATTTTCTACTTGGGCTGCAGCAGACAAGCTTCATGTTTCAGCAGGGCAAACTCCACTAATGTCGTCTCAGTGCCTTTCCGTAGGTCCTTCTCGGTGCACTCAAAGGAAATAAGCCTCTTCGGCCTGCCCTTCATGGACCCTACATTGCCTGGATAGCACTTCAAAAGCAGAAAGGTATTCACAGCAAATATCTGCACATACGAATTTTGGAATGAGGCCTAATGCATTTTTAAGTGATTTCAGCAGAATTTTCCCAACTTTTTTTCCCTCATCCACATCTACATTTCACAGAGAGTAAAAGGTGATTATTTCCCTGGTACAGGGAAACAATCACCTTTTAGAAAGAGAGAGAGAGAGAAAGAAAGAGAGAGAGAGAGAGAGAGAAAGAAAGAGAGAGAGAGAGAGAGAGA
>JBBPCX010000035.1:2609859-2625233 GCA_037974365.1 Hydrocynus forskahlii | reverse complement strand
AGAGAGAGAGAGAGAGAGAGAGAGAGAGAGAGAGAGAGAGAGAAAGAAGAGACTGATGTTAAGCAGCACAGGACTGTGACATACTGTCATAGACAAACAAGGCTGAGATACAAAACAACATTCTGACACAGCTGTGCACAAGCATCAAACCAAGCAGTCAGAGACCTGGGCTGTGCACAATACCCCAGTCTGCACTAGAGCTGCAAAATATACCATTTATGAGTCTAATAATGCAATGTATCGTGCTGTGCCATTCAACACAAGCCTCTCTATTCAGTATGCACAGGTTTCAAATAAATACCTTCAGACTGGAGCAAATAAATAACTCAGTTTAACACTGATTCTCTAACATGAAGCAAAACACTAATTAAATTAGTGAGCCTACGGTGAGTGCAGACCCACTTTCCATTGAAAATCTCACTTTCTCTTTACCTCAAACTCAAGAGCAAGGAGGAAAAGCACACTCCTCATAAGCATATATTAGCTCAAAGCAAACACCTTACCTTGTGCCTAGAGGACTATTGAAATATTGTATTATACTTGCATTGTATTATTTTATAATGGTGAACGCTTCAATAAAATGGAAACAAAAACGCTCAAATAAGGCAGATTTTTTGGTTTTGTTTTTTTGCCCTATGGAATAGTGATCTTTGTAGTATTCATATTGCTAAAGTCATATGGAATATGCAAATCACAAATCACAATGTTTAAACAGCTGTGTGCTGTGACAGCAATTATTTCTGATTTGTTCTTAAGCATGTGTGTATGATCTAGAGGTAAACGTTAAGTACTTCCATTTACTCAGTTACATGTAAATAAGTAATGCTTTGATGCCATTCATGTAGTTAATAATTTCTATACTGTGTTGAATAACATTTGCCGTATTGGTTCAGCATTTTCTGACAGACCAAAAATGATCCAAAACAGAAGAATGGAGCAAAGTAATCTTTTTAGACCCAATACTTTTTACTCAAACTTGAGTATTTTTGCTTGGCTACGTTTACTGAAGTCATTATTATATGAAGTAACGATACTTTTACTTTATTGAGGTTCCAAGACGTCTCAGGGTTGTTAAACTAATTCAGTGTCTTTATTACCTTCCAGGACCCCAAGAAAGGTGAAAAAGAATACCCACAGCAGACTTTCCACAGCACAACAATGCATTTAAACTCACATACGTGGTAACATTTGGGCATCAGCTCTTTCAACATCAATACCATCTAAGCACATTATTTTGTGGGGAATAATGAACCTAGTCCATATGCAAATTCCAGAAGATTCGCTAGATCAGCAGTGTCCCTACCAGTTGGAAAAATGATAACTTTGTTATCCCTACTGCTCAGTGGATCCATTTTTTTCTGAAGCTAAGCCAGGACTGGAATTTGAGACCATGGATCGGACCATGGATCGCTAACTTACATACAAGGGAAAGATTTGTCAATAATTATACCAAAAAAGTGATCAGTGATCCAACCCCAAGTCTTTTGGGTGTGTTTGACTAGTCAAACATACACAATCATTTATTTCTAACTGGCCTTATTTCATCATAATTTCATTATAATTAATACCAAAAAGCCCCAATTTTAAAAAACCTGAATATGTTTTAAGGACCCATGGATGCCCTGTGCTTATGGGAAACTTTACTCACTCTCAATTCAAGGCATAACATTGTTATAAATAATGTGGACCAATCTTGAGCCATGTCATATTATTGATCTACCAATGAGTTTTAAAAGTATTGCAGGCACTGGCACAGGTGTAATGCACTCACAATATATAGCAATGTAATCGCAATGCTAGTATTTTGACCGTATCACAAGGCACCACTCTCCGCACACATGTAGACACAAACACCAACACAAAAAGAGCTACACATATGAAAGCAAAAACACACAAATATGCCAGGTCAGCCCCCAGATGCACACACGGGGCTGTCTGAGAGGAAACCTCCTGTCGGGGAGAGTTTTAAGACTTCCCCAGGACTCCCCTGGGGGTGATATGAAAGGATTTGTGCAGGATCTGCCCTTGTCTACTCCGCTTGATAAATATTGACTTGTCTAAAGTCCCTGCTCATCAGGGTCTGTACATCTGGGGAGCTAAAGGGAACACATGCTCTGATGCCTTTAACAGAGAGCAGATAACCACAGGCCTTATCTGAACAGGCCCAAGAGTGATGCTTTGCAGCAGACAAACAACAGGAGCGGTCTGAAGGTGCTACTGAGTGGCTAGAAGCACAGGCACTTTGCTGTTTTCCGCTCTGAAGCGACACATCGACATCAAGGGTTCCAAAGATGAGTGTGTTTTAATGATCTGTCTGATGTATAGAAAAGATGACCTTTAACGAGTCTGCCAAATCCTCTTGAAGCCTGAAAATGTCCTTGACAGAAAAACTGAAGCATTTCTTAATGTATGCCCCTGGCCTTTTCTATGAATCGAGTCCTCAAGTGCATTTAGCAGTGACATAACTCAGCATAAGTTATGCAGCATGGAAATCTGCAGCCAAGGCAGAAATATGGGTTTTGTAATCTCTGCACAGCTCTTCTAGCTGATGAACTTGCTCTTCCACTCTGAAAACATCCAGGCATCTACACAAATTTACACCCACTTTTTTCCCCCCAAACATAAGAGAGGAAAAAGTACAGAGATATTCAACTTAACTGAAAGCAAGGATATTTAGCTATACAGTAAACCCCCACTTTAACGCGGATCAGCAGTCGCGGTTTCAGTCCAACGCAGGTTTTTTCTGAGAACCAAACCAATAATTGTTCGCTGAAACCCTCGCACTAACACAGAAACTGCAGATATCCTCTGGATATTTTTTGCTTTTGTGCCCCCTCGTCCTCGTACTGAGTTGTTAAGCACTGTGCCCAAACATAAACAACCCAGCTCGAGGACGAGGGGTCGTGGCGGACAAGGCCCGGATGTCACAGCTTTTTCGTTGCAATATATAGTGCTAAATTAAGTGCTAAATTAAAAAATATATATATTTTAAAAATTTTACTAATTTTGTAACAAAGATATTAACGTAAATTTAGCTACATTTCCATATCAAAAATAACTATAGTCCAGAATTTCCCCCGTGGAGCGTCTCGAGTGGTCTCATGTTTTTCAGTTTGTTCTCCTTAAATCCCTGTATTTTTATTACTGTAAATTAAATGAATTCATTACTGTATTGACCCTGCTTATACCAAAGAAAACGACCAAAAACGCGAATGCATGAATTACAGTACAGTCTATACAGGAGTAACATTGGTATTTACGTTCTAGCACTGCGGGAGTTCAGTGTAAAATGTACAGTACAAATACGGGTTTACCTTTACATTTTCTTTCAGGGTAATGTATTAAGTGGAGTTTAAAATAAAATTTAAGTGGGAGCATATTTGGGGGCATATTTAGGGTTTACACTATAGAAATAGGCATTTGTAGTCTTTTTTTTTTTTTACCACATCACAACAACGCAGCTTTTCACTATACGCAGGTGCTCTTGGAACACATAGCTGTCTATATGTCTATATTTACTATAGCTTTTTCTCAGGTTTTATCAACACCCAGGTCCGAGTCAAGTCTCAAGTCGTTTAGGGAAAGTCTACAGTCAAGTCACAAGTCCTTGTTTGTGCGACTTAAGTGTGACTCGAGTCCGAGTCTCAGACTCGAGTCCCCATGTCTGGTGCCCAGATACGCTAAAGCCTACGTTTAAACGAACTAACACAAACTTTAGCAGATAGAATTTCACTCAAAATAGGAAACCTCATAGTCTGAAAAAAATTTTCTTTTAAATAATACCTCTAAAACCAAATGTAACACTTTTAATGGCCTTAAATTTGGCAATTTTGATTTATCACCTTTTAATACTTTTCAAAACCCCGCAGACACCCTGTCAACCCACTCAAACCCCATCCAGCTCTTCATTAAGATAATACAGACTTGTCAGTGCGGTTTAGGATCACTGTGAGCCATAAAGATTGATAAAACCTCACTGTGTAGCAGAATGCTGCAGGCAGCCGCTTTTGACAAAAGGTTCTGTTATGTACATTATCTCATGTGTGCTGATCTAAAATAAGCTTTTGGGAGAATGACCATAATAAATGCAAAGGAACCTGATCCAAGATCAGTCCTCCTAGTGACTGCTTTGTGTATAGTAGCCCTGATGTTGTCTGAAGTGGCTGCCTGTGGCTTTATCCCCTTTTTCTAAAGGGCAATCTGTTCCACTAGGAAAAATTAGATGATTACTAGTGTTTGTTAACAACATTATCTCCAATGCTAAAAATAAGGAAACAAAATTTGGACTCCAAACAAGACTTGGAAGATCCATCTGGGCTAAGTGCTTTTTCACCGAGTCATTTCTTTCACAGTTTGTGTAACTTTGTCAACCATTGAAACACAAGCCAAAAGTGGCCACAGTGACCGCTTAGTTATCTTATCCTTCAATACTTCAGTAGCTCCTAACTGACGAAAAACAGAGGGCAAGCTCAAATAAACAGACATTACCTGCTGCTGCTCTCTGAAGGTAATATAAAACCATTTAGAACTTCCTCCCTTATAGTAAGGAAGACTATTTCCTCAAATATTTTCTACCCCTTTACCTCATAAAGATTTGACTACAATTCTTACAATTTAATGCCTCACATCTTACACTGTAATCTGTAGCAGTTAGCTATCTTAAAGGTGGGAAACAGGTTGTCTCACTTTCACTGAGTAAAAAAAAAATTAATAAATAAGATTATCAAATTAAATATCAACACATTACTACAAAATGTAATCCTGCTTACAACTTTTAGTGAGGTTTACTAACCATTTACAGTGCAGATTTCACCACAATTTAATTGGATATTGGTAGGTTTTAGAATAATGCTGAATACACAAGTGTGACTAAAGGAGCTCATTACACTGGAATATAGATAATAGAGCAAGGCAACAATTTTTTGCATGTAAAAATAGCCTGAGGTGAAATTATTCAATTTCTCAATTCTCCACAGATTCCAAAATGAATGCAGTTGAATTACCATCTTCATAGTGATGCATCACAATGCTTTTTACAGCCGTAATCTAATACGATCTGTAATAAAGATGTAAACCATCTCAACTCCTATGCGCCTATATGCTTATACTACGGCTACTAGGCTATCCAGGCACACTAAATCAACTTAAATCCTGGATGCTTACGAGTGTTGGCAGGCTCTGAAGTGCACGGTCGTTCTGCTTTAGAGGCTCTAATATGCTGAGGGAGGCCAGAGGAACACATAGCACTGCTGTGCATTGATCAGGCCTGAAAAGCCCTGAGTGAGGAGCCAGCTTCCAATTGATCCAATTAGCAAAGATGGTGAAGGCTGGGACAGGAGCCGAGCCTAATGGTGTACCTTACTCACGCTGGCTGTTTTAAACACAGAATGTAACATGAAAGGAAAACATGAAGAAATCCATGTCTGTGCGACAAAGACAGGCCCTGGAGTGGAGAGTCTTATTTGCTACAAATGTTAATAGCATTTCAATACAACGTTAGAGGTCCCAGATTGTTTAGTTATGAGCAAAACAAACATACACCCCACGGAAAGCTAAAGCAAAGCTGATTTATTATTTATGACATTCTGTTTGTTTCTCAAGGTTAAGTAACTGGTGCAAGAAAAAAGAGCTGTGAACATGAGATGTGAGCCTGTGCTGCCGGAGCCTCAAAAAAAAAAAAATGCAGATTTGATGGTGCGTGTGGACCACCGCAAAACATAAGGAAGTATTCAAATACAAGAGGAAAACTTGTGCCATGGTGAGACTCAGTGGACCATCGGATACCATGTCTGGTCAATTTAGCAGCAATTTAGTGTCTAGCAGAATGCAAACTGGGGATCCAGACTCAACATAATACTCAATCTACTTGTTTAACCCTTAGAACACAAGCAGCACGGATTCATTCCGGCAGCCCAGCAAATGGTAAATTGTCATCATACAGCAAAACAACTTCTGAAAGTTCCCCCGGTTTGTTGTCAAAACCGAAGTTCCCCCGGTTTGTGTTAATGCTCAAGGTGTCAAGCTTTGCTTGGTGTTACTATGTCATTTAAAACCAAAGTTCTTGTAAATTGACCAACATGTAATAATAATAACCACCACTGAGGTTTCACGCAAATGCCCATAAAGAACAAACATGCACAAATTCCTTTTATTTCAGGTCTTAGAATCAAACGGAAAAAACACTTTGAACGGAAAAGATCTTAGAACCCGGGAGAACTTTTAGGATAGATTCCGCCGACAAGTAGGTGTGGAAAACCCACAGAAGGAGGGGGTGGGCAAGCTGCGGCGCGCCAAGTAAAAGAGCACCAAATGAGGAGCGTGGAGGAGAGCAAACAGTGGTTTTAGACTGTTTTACACCATTTTTACTTGTTGAAATCAGATTTTTACTAAAACGTTAGTTCTTAGTGTGAATTAAGTTTGCCAGAAAACAGGTAGGGATGTTAATCGGCCTGTATTTCTCACCTGTACCCATGGATAGGCAGGGCCTAGCTCCTCTATCAGCTCCGCCCACTTGTCAATCACTTTCCGAATCTCCTCAGGTTGCATCAAAGGCAGGGTAATGTCTGACCAAGGGTGGAAGCACATGACCTTACTGAAAGAAGACAGGAAGACAAGCACTGATTAGACAAATGATATATTAAAATCAAATATATATTAAAAATCTTAAACTGTCAAACATTTTCATTAATATTAAGGTTCCATACAAAATGTAATACCAACCTACTGAAAGCTTAAAACAACATATTTTGTTTATATTTTGGAATAAAGAACCAGGTTTTGGAATAAAGAGTAGGTTGTAATGATCATTAATTCAAGACTAGGAAGCAGTCAGGCAAGCAACAGGAAAAAAGGCATCTGCTTACGGCACAAGGAATCTAAAGACCTCCTGAGGGTACGTACTGCTGAGTGGGTGTTACAAATTAAACATGTGACACACAGCATGTAAATACTATGTAAATTTCTATACTTGTACATGTTTGATCTGCATAAATGCATAATTAAAAGGGCATTGTCACAACATCAGCAAGTTTATGATTCCACACGCTGCAGTGGAGGTTACACAACAGTATGCGCTACAGTCAACATACTAGTTTTGCAGTTGTATTATTACATGTCAGGATTATGATACGCCCTGCAAAATATTTAGGGGTTAAAATCACTAAAGATTAACTGTCCTTGCTTTATATAAAATGAAATGGGATGAGACGGCAGGTAAACACAAGAGTACTCCAGTTTATGCAATTCATATATCCACTCATTCAGCCGTGAGCAGAACAGTCCACCCATTCATTTTACAGCTTTTTTATGAGTCACAATACAGGGCAGCCTATCAAAACAGAGCTCATTTACATTTGAAAGCACAAGAACGGAGAGAGTCTGTTTAAAGGCTAAAAAGAGGTTAGGAATTGCGGTCGCTTTTGGCGTATAAACCCACATAAATGTTATATGGGAACCTCAGGATCAAAAATAAAATGCAAGACATATGTAGAATATGGGCCCTTTAAAAGTGTGTCAGTGAATCAATATGACATGGTGAGAGATTGTCTTTTTTCATTTCACTATTATAATTTACTAGTTTTAGTTGCATTTCATAATATACACCCACAGAAACTCTGGAACTCAGCGCACATAGTAATGAGTAAGTAAGTAAATAAAAAAACAGCTGTTGTTTAGAACAGTGATTCCCAACATGGTCCTGAAGCCCCTCTGCCCTACACATTTGTAAGGTGTGTAAGTGCAGGGAAAAACTAAAGCTAAAATGTGCAGAGCTGGGGGGAGGCCCAGGCTGAAACTCATTTGTACATCGCCACCTTCCCAGAGCTTTAGTCAGTGTCACAATAGTGATTAAACAAACAAAAAGTTAGCATTGGCATACGGACTGGCTCACACTTTCTGAGGCCAAACTCTCACTCTTTCCTTCCTATGGTCAATGGTTTTAGCAACAAATTGTACATGACATCAGCAACCCAACAAGAGCTGGCAAAACAACACAAGCTGCCAGCGTATGAGAAGGGAAGACCCAGGGCAGGTCACAAGGGGCTTTCTGACCTTCACAGCCATTGCAGCTAGATTGCTAACTGGATTCCTGCGTGCGCGCACACACACACACACACACACACACACACACACACACACACATTCGGTGGGGATGCTGGAGAATGAAAGATTTAAATTTTCAACTTCAAACCTATTTACCGGAGGAGATGGATCATTACTAGATGCAGATGGCGTGACATTCATCACTACTGACTGACTGTCTTATTCACGGATTCATAAATTAAAGTGTTACTTTGCCTATTTTTGTGAGAACATGAAAAAGAAGGCACACCATAGCTGTGCAGACAGGAGAAATCATGGGCAACACAAATCACACTTGTAGAAATTCATCACAGATAAACACTCTCTTGATGACAGCACCATCTAGTGTTCCTTCAAAATAACAGACAGTAGTTTAACCAATGGCTGCTGTTCAACAGACTAGTTAAGTGGTTTGTGCTGTTCAGTACATTAATGACCATTTTAAGAGGACCATATATCCTGTATACATGCAATAAAATCTGAATTGTTCTCGGATACGTACAGTGATATATGCTCCGATCTTTAAAACCATCTGCCAAAAACAGTGCAAGCCCCCCCTTATTTCAACAAAACAGCTCTGAGCTGTTGAGGGATGGACTCTACAAGATCTCTGAAAGTGTGATGTGGTATCTAGCACCACAATGTTTAAGTCCTTTAAGGCTAAATGAATCAGACTAGACTGACGGATGATCAATCAGATTGAGATCTGGGGGATGTCACTGCCATTACAGGAAAAAATGGATAAACGTGGTCTGCAACAATGTTTAGGTAGGTGGTACGTGTTAATGTAACATCCACAGGACGACAGGGCCCAAGGTTTCAAGACAGAACATTGCCCAGAGCATCACACTTCCTCCCCATCCCATAGGCAGAGCTGGCACGTGACACAAAGTGAGGTCCATAAAATGGTCCGCCTAGTTTGGGGTGAAGGAACTCAAGTGGCCTAGACAGAGCCCTGATCTCAATCTAACTGAACACCTTTGGGGTGAACTCAAATGTTGTTTGCGAAGTCCTGAAAGGTACAAAATCCCACAGAAAGCCTTGTGGAAAGCCTTCTCAGAAGAGTAAAGTCTTTGCCATCAAGAGGGGGGCAGCTCCATATGAGTGCCCATGGTTTCAGAGAGGGATGTCCAACAAGCTCATTTAGGTGGTCACCCTCAAATACCTGGCTTGTTTCAAATAATATACCTTATTAAATAAATAAGACATGCTGCTAATGGAAATTTTCAAATTCATAAAATGGCTTGTCTGAACTTGTCTGATTAATGGAAGCCCGACTTAAAATATCAGCTGCTATATCAGAGCTGTTTTGGTGATGCAACAGGGAATCACATAACGTTAGACAGGTGGTTTTAATGTTATGGCTGATCAGTGTGTCTGTACATGTGTATATGTATACACACACACACATATATATACACATCTTCAAACTTCAATAACTACATAACTACACTACACACTATGAACTCTGGCTGTCACAATTGGTTCAGTTTAGGTAATGCTAGTAAGTAAATAAATAAATAGCAATTGGTTAGAACAGCTATTCTAACCAGGTTGTCAGTGTTTCAAAACATTTTTAAAAGAAACGGCTTCACAAATACTTCATTTCAAAGAAGATAAAAATATTGTGGCAAATCATAAGCATGTTAATATGTATCCATCATGTTCCTTCTTTTACTGCACATGTGGCTTGTAAGATATTTTAATAATGCACTTATCATGCAAACAGCCAACTAACCACTGTTGATTTATCAAGATATTATATTTTAATGGATGATCTTTGAAATCCTTTAAATTGCCAAGGATTAGGCGCCCCTGCCTTAGGTTGTAATAAGCCCGGAAATTCAAGAGGGTCAAATCGAGTAATTGAGATCAATTGAATAATCATGAAAGTCAAACTCTGAAGCAAACTGAAGTGCATAAGGTCACCTGATGCAAAGCAACCAATAAACTACATGAGGTACATTCCGCCTCATTAAGGAACTACACCGGTGCTGACATAAGCCATGACACAGCAGTGCCCCTTTCATTGATTTATCATTCACTGCCTCCAGTCGAACACAGAACCATTTTGTCTCACCTTTTCTCCTCCACTAGCGCTCTCTCTGGAGAGGGTGCTGCAGCGCTGTGAGGAGTCCCAGCACTGGTCACTAACGAGCAGACTGGACGAGTTTACTCACGCAGCGACACAGACGTGCAGACGGCTGTAAGGCAGCTCATTCTCCTCACGAGAAAAACAGTCTTTACAAAGTATCTGCCAGGAAGGAAGCGGACTTAGGGTCTTATTTATCTCTTCTATGGCAGACTTTTCATCATTTGCTTTAAAAAACACATGAAGGAGTAGAACTACTGGTCTACTAACTTCAAAGACACATTATAAGTCCGAGCTCTTTGCTCTGAGCACAAGAAACACTAATAACCAGTCATCTGTTATCTGTTATTCCTAATACAGCAGGATTGACAAGGCAGGTATTGTTTCCTAAATGACCCCGAATGATGCCTCCAGGTTCTTGAACATGATTGGTCACTGCTCAGACAGAATGCACAAGAAGAAAACTCCCTATATTAAAATCCAGTGGAAAATTAGCACAGACATACAGCACCAGTTTATCAGATACAACCATCTAAAGCCATTTTATCAGAAACATAATACAGCAGCTCGCAGAATCAGTGACTAAAACACACTTGTTCCAGCGGAAAACACACGGTCATATCAGCAACACTGCTGTGATGAGAATGATCCACCAAAAAAATAACAACGTCCGTGGTGCTTGTACAGGCTACAGTCAGTAATTAAAAACCTGCCAAGGGCACATGTATCACGGGTATAAAATGATCAGTGGTCGAAGGTATAAGGTAGGCATTAAAATGGCAACTCATTGAATGCCATAAATGAATTCATGTTAATTTTGTCTGGGTGTATAGATTAGGATATGTTAGTGCAGTCAATATGATTAAATAACGATATGCAAGGCCATCAGTAACTTTACAATGCTAGCATTAAATCAGTTCACTTCAAGTTGTCACAGGCACAAAAAACTGTGAAATTTATAAAAGAGAAAAATACATTCTCCACTTCATTGTTTATTAATGTAATGATTTTATTCTGAGTAATTCTGGACCATTTCTGTTGCTCTACTCACCTTAAAATATTCATACAGTGCAAAGGGCAGCTGGCATTTTCAAACGTTAAAAAAGTAATAATAGAACTTTGATATGAGAGAAATTACTTATATACTACCAGTTATTTTTAAATCCTTGAATATGTGTGATTCTTCTGCAGAGGAGATGAAGCTGTCTTACCAAACTCCTCTGGCAGCTTTGGTCTGGAACAGTGGGTGATGAGCTGAACCTGCAACACATGAACAAGAAAAAAACCCATTTTAAATAAATGACTGTCTTTTTGCTGTTATCTAAGATGTACCATTAAATGTGAAGGTCTGGCCCTGATGTGTTGATTTCATAAGAGAAAAGGAGGCATCCTCGACAGGAAACATACTTACGCACATTTTATTACACAAATACTGTGTATTTGTTGAATTAACCATATTTGTGGGAAAACAAAACATAAAATGCTTAATGTTTTACACTCCGCAAATACATCAAAATCGTGCATATTTAAATTTGTGCTCAGTAGAGGAAAAGTACTCATTTTTAGATAATATGTACTCATTTTAAGTTTTTTCAAACTCATTTTTTAATGAGTTTTTTCTTTGCATCGGCTTGTACATTTTGTATCTACACTGAACGAACAAGCCATAAAATAACTTAAATCAAACACCTGAAGGATTTGATCTCACCAGGGTCTGGAGCATCTGGCTGAAGTGCAGGGAAATCGTTCTCAAAGAGAAAAGTGCTGTCGTACTCCGGATTCACCTGAGGGAAAAAAAGAACTTAATCCTTCTGCAGTGTTCAGTCACATTTGACTGCATCTCAGCCTAAATCTTCAATCTACATATTTCAGACAACCTTAAATAAAATGGACAAAAATTGTTAACTTGTGTCCACTACAATTTTAATGCTGTTCACCAACTACTAAATAAAATGCAGGGGAGAAGAGTCAGCCAAGGGACATTTTTCATATAAAAAACAGGAATTATGGAACTGGAATTATTCATAGCTGCATGAACCACACAGACGGATGGAGAGTGTGGGGAAAAGAAAAGAGAAATCATCATTTCTTTTGCTTAGGCAGAGGAGATTGTATAATGAATGCAGACACATCAGTTTCCTCAGAGAACAGATTTTTTTTTTTTTTTACCTGAACGCTAAAAAGCACCGACGGTGCTCATGGCTAAACAAGGAGATGCATAAGTTGCTCAAGTAGCAAATCGTTTTGTGGCTGCTCAGCAACCAAAAGACAATGGAAGAAAAAAAAAAAACAGCTGAATTTGTATACAACAGAACACACCCCAAGCAATTTAACCAAATAAAGTAGATCGGAGGCTGCATTTCTTTTTCCACAGAAATAACTTTCTAGAGAAAAGTGGCATGGTCTCTGCATAATGCATTAACTTTGCAAACAAAATGCTCCAGGCTATGCTAAAAACTACACATAAGAGTGGCTGGAACAAAGCTACGAGGTAAAGAACATTACAAAAAAAAAAAAGCATAAAGCGCGCATTTGTTCTCAAAGATCCCAAATTACTTCTCTGGAAAAAAACATAAAGAAGAAAAACTTTAAACTGCTTCCATTAAAATGATATAAAAACACTGAGTTGGTTTTCCAGACCCAGATTACAGTTAAGAGAAGTTAAGTAAATTCGGAGTTTCAACAATCAACACAGAACACAGTGAAACAAAACAATGTTCCTCCCGGACCATGGTGCAAAAACAGAAACAACACAAGACATAAGTGCAGGCAGGACAGGACTACACAGAGTGCAAAGAGAGAGAGTGTGCAAGAAAAACACAAGCAACAAAACAGTACAGGACAACATACAGTGCAGTTGACAAGAGCAGTTACACTACTAGTGCAAGTAAATAGAGTATGATGAAAGATAACAGTTGTTAAGTCTGCAAAGGTGCAAATAATTGTGCAAAAATATCCATGAATATTAGACTACAATTGCAAAGTCACTCCAATTTAGTCCCAGAATGAGCCTAATTTTGGTCTGAAAACCCAGCTCTATGTGGCACGAAATGCATGTCAATCAGGCTCTGTTTCTTACTGGACTAGAGACCAGCAAGAAAATGTCAAATAGACATCATTATCATCATACAATCTTTCAGCTCATCATGGCCATTTCATTAAGAAGGTCAAATTCATTAAGGTCAGTATTTTACAACACAGTTTAACTACATAATCGTGAAAGCTCTAGTCCAAGGTCTGCACTATTGAAACGATAAGCGATGCAGGTGTCTAACCTCGCCATTGGCCCTGGTGCTCCCGGGACAGAGGGGGTTGTTTGGGTCGTGCCGTGGGACGCTGTCCTCTGAGGGCTTCTCCACCTGCCCTTTCCACGGACGCTTCATCCGATGGGCTGAAACCAGCACCCATGAGTCCCGCAGGGGGTTGTAGCGCAGATGCTGGTGCTCTGACACAACAAGGCAATGGAGAGAGAACCAGGGGTGAGTTAGTAACTACGCCAAATTATTTAGGTACAACATTGATTCGAACTTTAACAACTTTTTTCCAAATACTCTGTATAAGTAGATTTTTCAGAAGTCTAACAATGTTTCGCATTCCCCTCTTAACATTTAGGTTTTAGGTCAAAGTGAACTTTGTCACCTACACACAATATACAGTGAGACAAGATGGCGTGGCTTGTACATAAGGACGCAGGGTACACATACATAAATAAACTGTAAATATCAACTGTAATCTAGAATTTAAAAATGTGCAAGGATGGTACACGGTACAAGGATGTGCAATTTGGATTTTAACATCCAAAAAATTGTGCAAATGTTGCTTTCAATGGTCAGGTGGATAGCAACAACACTGGAATACAATTGTGTGCTTTACATGTGCAAAAAGACCAGCAAAATGTCAGCCGTGGTTCAAAATAAATAAACATACTTTCAATCTATGTCATGTCAAGTAAGTTTATTGTCATTTTACCCATATACACACAGAACAGTGAAATGAAAAAGAGCAACACAAAGAATGAAAACAGAAACAACACCTGACACATGCAGGCAGGACAAACTACACAGAGTGCAAAGAAGGCAAGAGAGACAAACATGAGCAACAAAACAACAGAATAAGAAAACATTTCATCATTTAAAGGACATTTAGGCTTCTGAATCAAAGTTCAATAAACATGACAAAAAAAGATAACAAAACTCTTTGGACTCCAAAATGATGTTTATGACCTGATACAAGATTAAAATACTTTGTTTTTCATTTAAGAACATTCTTTAAGGACGAGCAGGGACGGAGCTTTCACGAATTTCCATTTCATTCGATAAAAACTGCTAATTCAATGTTTCGTGCTCTAAAAAAATGACATTTCTGCAAAAATGCAGAATAGAGAACAACTTGTAAATTACTAAGCAGTCATTTATTTATCTATGGTATTTGTAAGGTCTAAGGTCTAAATGTCTAAGGTCTGTAAGGTCTAAAAGCTGTCAGCTTGTTCAACAGTGCTGGGAGATGAAAAAGATCAGTACAGGTACTTCTGCAGAACCACACTGGGGTGAGGAGGCCAAAGCTCAAACGCAGAAGTTGAGAGAGCTGTCACGGGTTAGGAGCGTGAGACACCACAGGATCAGCTGGCTGTTCCATGAGATAACATGACTCTCTCTCTCACACAGACAGTCTGATGAAGTAACCAGAGTATCACCTAATTCAGAGGAGCAGTGCAGAGCTGCTGCAGTAATGAAGTGAGATAAGAGCAGAGCCCGGTTCTCTGTACCTCTGGGGTCGAACTGGAGCTGCTCTTCTCTCTCCATGCCTCTCCAGTGAACAGATAGCAGTGTCCTCTAAAACCACTCGCAAGAGCACACAATACCATTAGCCTCCTGTCCAGAGTGAATGATGAGACCGTCGGCACAGGTAATTCCTCCAGAGTGAGTTTAGAGACTGTAGTAAATAAATGAGCTGCTCCCTGCTCTGACTGCCCGTCACTCTGAGTTCCTCACTTTCGCCTTCAAGACACCAGGGCACTGTTCCTGCGCTGCAAACGCGCAGTGCGGACAACGTCTCATATAAAGTTTTAAAGGGGGCGAAATAAAATGTAATGTTTACATTATATAAATTATTCTCATCCATTGTATGAGAGGTTACAATTATAGAGTGCGAGACAGGCTATTCAGTCATATATATACCTCTATATATATATCTATATATATAT
>JBBPCX010000035.1:2590742-2609759 GCA_037974365.1 Hydrocynus forskahlii | reverse complement strand
ACTGACTGTGGTCTGTCTGTTAGAAAGCTGGTGACCCACTTGCAGAGTGATAAACTGAGTCCCAGATCCTTCAACTTCAACTGATACACACTTATGAATATCCCTCTCTTTCTCAGGACGTTACTGGGCAGAAATATCAGACACTGTAATTTCTGGGACCTTCAGGCAATGGAAAGAGGGAACAACTAAAAGTGAGATGTACTACCCAGGTAAAATCATTAAGTTATACTTTTGTAAGTACCACAAAGTGCTAACTCAGTTAACTTATATGGGGCGTGGTTTCTTAAAACTGTGATCATTGTTTATAATATTGTTCAAAAACCACAGTTTATTTAATTCTTTGTCAAAGTACAACTAATGTTTCCAGTCTTAAACCCACCCAGTTATGGCTGTGTTCTCCCAACAAAAGCTGACCCCACAGCTCTCACTGACGTTTTGTTCCCCTTCAAAGAGACACATATTCACTGCAGCAGCTGTCCACACACACCTCAGCTGCCTTACACATTTCACTCTGATGGGTGAAGGAGAGATTTCTGAGGAGGATTGGACTGAAGATCATCTGCTTGTATAAGGAAGGAAAAATAAGTTGGGATCACAAAAAAATACAAGAAGTGTGGAAAACATACCTTCAGATTTCTTGAAACAAGTGAAAGCAAGTCTCCCAAAAAGAATAAAATCTTGTAAAGTG
Organism: Hydrocynus forskahlii; assembly: GCA_037974365.1. Lineage (NCBI taxonomy): Eukaryota > Metazoa > Chordata > Actinopteri > Characiformes > Alestidae > Hydrocynus > Hydrocynus forskahlii. The sequence continues at coordinate 2,609,071 of JBBPCX010000035.1, read as the reverse complement.
GACATAAATATTGATTTTTGGTTAAGTTCTTGAGGCTTCTATGTAATATTCTGTTATATATGGTTTCTGCTTTTTTTACTGATGCAAAACAAGAATCATACATAATAGCAGTTTGACTGAAAATAATGGAAGGGGTAGTATTATGCAAAGTTCAGTATGTTCACAGCACTACTTTGTAACCTTGTAATTATTCTTATGATGAATAGCTTTGAGAGTTGTGTGACAGGTTCTCTATCTGTTTTTGGCAGGTGACACAATAGTGCACACCGTGGGAGAAGCTACCTCAGTGCAGTGGACTGCAGGGACCTGGATGGTGGAGTATGGCAGGGGGTTCATTCCATCCACCCTGGGCTTTGCACTAGCAGACACAGTTTTCAGCACACAGGACTTTTTAACACTATATTACACCGTCCGTGTGTACGTCAAGGGTATGCTGCTGGAGGCCAACACCTTCCTGACTGAAGCAGGTTTCTTCTGAAGACCACTTCCCCAGTGCCACACTGTATTTCCTTATGTTGTCATGTAACTCACTGACACGGCTGTGGGTTTGATTTTCGATGGACAAACTGGCAACAGACTGGACTTTCTGCAAAGCACTTACGGTTAACGTTCCCTAGAAAAACGGGACTTTTCTGTACAACAAATCAATTCTACATAATTATCCTGAAGAAAATAAATGTTCGTCATTGTGCATTTCAAATGCGTCAAAATTAAACGAGGTAGTAGAATGTTTTCATGTCTTCCAAACTCTCGTTGTCACCTTAGACTGTGAATATTAGCAGTTCTTAAGAATATCAACTGGTTCTTCATGTCCCATGAGAAGTATTTTACTGTCAAAAGAATGTTGTATGGGTCGTATTTAATTCTGGCCAGGGTTTCTCCAGAATAAAAATTAATTTTTAAGGTTCTGCACTGTGACTTTGTATGAAGAAGTGATGGAAACAGTTCCTTTAAATCAGGGGTGTACAAGAGTTGTCCTGGACGGTCAGTGTCCTGCACAGTTTGGTGATTTCCCTTCTAAGGCACTCCTGGTTCCACTCATCTGTTAATGGTCACGTTTAGTGTGTGTTTGAGTTGAGGAAAAACCAAACTGCAGGTCACCGGGCCTCCAGGACTGGAATTGTACACAACTGCTTTAACATCATTAAGAATTCTTCAGGAGAGTACTGCAAAGCAGTCTTCAAGACCAGAGGCCCTTCAAAATGCTGATCAATACTACAGGTTGGTTTCCCAGACAGGGATTAAGCCTAGTCTTGGACTACCATTTCTTTTTCAATGGAAATTCTCTATTCACACCAATATGTAACCAGGCCTAGTTTTAATCCCTGTCCAGGAAACAGACCCTATATGTTAATCCCTGTCTGGGAAACAGACCCTATATGTCCATTCCCCGTTTTGCCATATTTCTATCACAAAAACAAGTATTTGACAGTCTAGTGTCTATCTGTGTAGCTCCTCTAATATTCTCGCTCCTATAGTAACTGCTTTGTTATACACTGGACAAAAAAACTGGGACAGATGTGTTTTTCCTGATTTGGGCTAGGCCCTTTACTTCTAGTGAAGGGCAATCTTAATTCTTCAGCATACCAATACATTTTAGACAATGCTATGCTTCCATCTTTGTGGACGAAGTTTGGGGAAGGCCCTTTACTATTCCAGCGTGGCTGCTACATAAAGCAAGCCCCATAAAGACATGGCAGGATGAGTTCGGTGTGGAGGAACTTGATTGGCCTGCACAGAGCCCTGACCTCAACCCCATCCAACACCTTTGGTATGAACTGGAACGGAGATTGCAAGCCAGGCCTTCTTGTCCAACATCAGTGCCTGACTTCATAAATGCTCTACAGAATGAATGGGAACAAATTCCTCACAGAAAGACAACATTTTGTGGAAAGCCTTCCAAGAAGAGTGGAAGCTGTTATAACTGCAAAGGGGGGACCAACTCCATATTAAAGTTCCTGTTGGTGTAATGGTAGGGTGTCCCAATACTTTTATCCTTATAATGTGGTTTACAAAATTGTTTAAATGTAATGATTTAAAAGATCTGCTCTCAGGCTTGTCCACAGATCATAGTGGTTGAACACATTTCATTCACACTTTGACCAGCACAGCCCTCCATGGGTTGTCCACCTCCACCTTGCATTGTCTTGCTGGGGAGGGGATCCTTTGTTGTTGCTTCTCTTGTGAGTGTCTCTGTGGAACAAATGATCTAATTGGCATAAGGGTGCACTGAGAGAACAAAGCTGACAAAATAACTGCCTCTACATGGACTTCAGTGTCCTCTTCATCAGATGACATGCTCTCTGGTTTGCCAGCACTGGTGACCAATGAAAGAATCCCTAGAGCACAAGATCATCTGAGTGGAACACAAGCTGGGTGCCCGTGTGTGTGTGTAGCTGATTATTTGTATTTAAGCCTGCCTACAACCAGCAATATGATGGAGCTGTCATATCAGGCCATAAAAACAGCAAACCAGGCAAGAGAAGCTGTAAGTAAACCAGAATTTTCAAAAACTTCGTTTCTATTCGGTTGCAAGTAAAGTGTCTCTGTTACCAAGTTAGCAAGTTGGTTAGACAGCCCTAATGCGTATTATTTCTCTGCGATTTTGGATAAGTAGCACGTATCTATTGGTAAGTTAAAAAAAGAAGACTTTTACGCATCGTTAAAAGGAGTGTTTTTGTTTTTTGTTTTTTTTTCTGTGCGTTAGCATTTTAAATCCTCACACCAAATGCATCGAGGTGTTTGGAGTCCTTGTTGCCATGGCAACTATTTACAACCAGCCTTCTGATCTTTATTTTGAAGATTTGGCGCCACCTAGCAGCGGTGTAAAAAACGACATAAAGTGGAACGCCACACAATTTTTTTTTTCTGTCGATATCATATTCATACAATTTTACTGCTGATGTTACGACAATACAGACGCACTGAGACAAGAACAGTATGAAATATAACGCCTAAATAAATCCAATAAAAATCTGCAGAAAAAAAATTCAACATGAAATACAGTGGCCCCTTATAATAAGAAACACGTGAATACGCCACAGCACAGTGTGGACAATGTGAAATTCTTTCCCTGCATTTAATCCATTCACCAAGTGAAGCAGTGGGCTGCCACCAACTGGGGGCGCCTAGGGAACAGTGTGTGGGAGCGGTACCTTGCGCAACGGTACCGCAGTGGTGCCACTAGCAGTCCTGGGATGAAACCAATGGCCCTCTGATCACGGGGGCAACTCCCTAACCACAGGACCACAATCTGGCCCACTATGCTATATACATAAATGCTGGGGTAAAAATACTATAGATAAGTAACTTACAGTTCAGTGAATTGCTAACGACACAGATGGCAGCTAGGAGTATGCTATTGCAGGCAGAAGAGATCAGTAGTATGTAAGTAATATTGACAAAAGTAGGGATGTTTACGTGGTAAGACTGTTGTACATTATACGATATGGCACGTAATGATAATGTATTAGCATTCAGTAAGAATATTGCACGGTACTGCTTGCAAAATAATGCACATAGACATACACATAATTTAAAACCAGTAAGAAATTGCACAACAAAGTAGCAATAGTCTATTGTACAAGTTATTGTGTGGATTTGTGACAGATTTCCGCAGCAGTGGTGATAGGAACCACACGTCTGAAGCAGTTAAGGCCTCTAAAAGCTGCCTCACAGACAATTTTAAATTAAATGCTCAAGAATATGTTGCCTGTTGCCTGTTGCCCAAGAATTTGGCCTGTTTTAATTACATTCATGGTGAATAAGTTCAAGCAGGACATTTTAAAGGCAAAATATTTGTGTTTTTTTTTTTTTTTCAAATTGAATCACTAGTCTATTATTATTATTAACATTATAAATAAATGAAGATACATTTAAGTTCATGGGTCATTCTGGATTGCAAATAAAATGACATAGTGACCCCTGGTTTCATTCAACACCACTGTAAATTAATCAGACTTGTTTCTCTATGAGCCACATTGTTTTAAGCCTTTTTTACATCTCAGCAATGTTGAAATTTCCCTTTACCACTCTGCTCAGTGACACACTAGTTTTATGCAATTGTGGTATGCAAAATAGTCATATTAAATCCCTTTCAGGATGAACTGAGAACAGAGACGAGAAGAAGAAACCTGCTTGTTTTGATTTATCATCATTTAATGGAAGAAGGGTGAGATCATGTCCTTACTGAGTGAGTCTTCAAGTATTTAGACAATACAGAAGAAGATACTGAACTCTTTGTTTCTTAACCCCTGTACAGATACATGGATGCTGCTACTGCCCTGGAGCAAGACACACATTTTGGGCTGCGTCGTTTTGAAGTTTGTGATAACATTGACCTGGACACAGTTCTCATGGAATATGAAAGTTATTATTTTATCAAGTTTCAGAAATATCCAAAGCTAACCAAGAAACTGCCAGAACAAGGTGGGTATTGTTTCCATACAATGAACCCTTATGCGTATTAAAGGACACATATTGTGGAAAACTGAATATCAGTATGTAGTATGTAGTATTTAAATGCTGTTCTCTTGTACATACAGTTCTCAGTCCAAGTTAAAACAGCCCCTATTGCATTCGGTGTGTTCTTGATGCTTTTTGACAATATTGGCCAGTCTGAGCAGAGGTCATTTACATATTACAACACAGTAGCAACAACCTGTTGTATTCTATGGGATAAAGAGAGGTTGGCAAATGGGCATGTAAAAATGCACTAGATGCATTTATGCAAGAAAATGTGAAGTGTGATTGCGTGGTTGCTATAAAACTAGTGCTTGGAGACACCCAAACTTTGGTTTTATGAGTACAAAACATTTGTGGCAAAAAAATAAATGCTCGCATTTATTAAGCTTGGATTCAAACTTGGAGCTTCTAAATCAGAGGCCGGCGCTGTAGCACTCCGCCACCGGGGGTGTTCACCAGCTCATACCAAACCATTTATGGATACGCACAGCTATACACTTAGCCATTTTCATGGGCTGATTATTTTATGGAAAACACAACAAACATTGAGACATGTCTCTTTATTTATAGCTGTCTTTCTGCAAGTCCATTTATGTGTCTGCTGTGTGTTTTGCTCTGCTTTTTTTTCACTGTTTGTCTTTTTCTGCCTGCCAAAGTTGTGACGTCACAGACTCTCTCTGACACACATTTTAAAGGCAAATTGATTGTCCTCCCTCTCCCTCCAGACATATATTACAGAGGGGACCTGGCCATAAAAACGATTTTTAAAATGATCAATACTCAGCCCCTGATCATCTAATTGATTAGCTGTGTACAAGCACACTGAAGGGGATATTGACCTCAAAATTTACCAATAATAAGAATAATAATGAAACTTACAAAGAACAACAGTGTGACACATTATGCAACCACCCTAATTATGGCTGGTTTTGGTATACAAACACACTTGAATGTCAATTATTAGGATGTGGGCCATTTAAAGCCTGGAAAAATGTCAAAATGAACTGAATCAAATGAATCAAATTTTCACATAGGTGAGAACAGACGTGTTAGAAGTTGTGGTAAAAAGAGGTGAGTATGCATGATATTTTTTACCAAAGTACATTATACACACAGTATCTGTCTTATTCTCCACTAAAGCTACTTATAATCCTTTGTGAAAGGACCCCATGCACCCAAACACTGCCAAAAATTGCTTCCAACCAGCGTCCCCAGTCAAGGAACGGCATTAAAAAGCCAGAGTGTAAAGCAACAGCAAGGGACTCAAGTAAATCAAGCTGTGTAAGTTGATTCCCCTCATTCATAACAGCCTTTAGATGCCAAGTCTCACCCAATTCCATTGCTTTTCTCGCTCGTATACTGAAGCTGAGGTCGTCCCATTTTATTTTAGGAGAATGGAGGAGTGTGTGTGCCAGAGAGCGCAGACTTTGGTCTGAATGTGTCTCCGATCATCAGGAATGGAGGTGGTGAAGGGACACCGATGAAGAAGGTGAAGCCACACATGTATGGCGTTCTACAACAAAGCTGGAGGTGTTTTCATTTAGAGTATATTTCACCCCAGAGCTGTAAAACAGAGGTTTGAAGTGTTGAAAACTGTTCCTTGCAGGGTCAGCAGGTTGACTACAGGTGTCTGATCCAGGATGCAATCAAGGGAACTTCTAGTGACCTTGCCTCAAATAGCTTGTCTTGCAGTCACGATCCCACAGTAAGTTCTGTCTGCCCATCAGTCCAGTGAGGAAATGCATGCATGCTTTGTTGAAGGTTTGCTGATTTCTCTAAAGAACACTTCAGAAAAATCTCCCTGTCACAATAGCGATGTAAGGGATCATAACAGAAATTTTTCTTAGGAAACTTTAGACTTGTTCTGTTAGTCAGTTCATGAAATCACTTGAAATTTCTTGTCACGCAGACAATTTTTGCTGTTTTAAATACAATAATTATAAAGTAAGGTTTCTAACATAATTAACTAGACCCCTAAAAGTATTCTGTGTTATTTAACATATTTTAGGTCCAACATCTGTTTATAGTAAAATTTGTAGTTATAACTATGCATAGTAATATGTCTGTTTACCTGCTTCAGGATTTGACCCTGACTTTTGAAGTTAATTGCATGAATTACCAGCTTATTATTTGGAACCTATAAAGCTGTAGAACACTGGTTTCACATTTAAGTAACCAAACTAGTCATTTAAATATGAAAACAGCACTTTTGAACAGAAATGTATATGCAGTATATTAGTGTTTTGCGTGGTCTTAAAATAGTACCTACAATGATTTTATTGGGCATCTTATTCATCACTATGTTACCTATTATGGCTTTGTTACCGTTGATCATGAAAACCTTCTTTTTTGCTTGCGCACAGGAGCGGCTGCTCAAACCCATTAGTGCCTTCTACGGGATGAACCATGAGATGAGAGAGCTGGCAGCTGTTATTAGTAAAGTAAGTGAACTTGACATAGATTGTATTCTGAACGTATCTAAGGACTCCTTGTATGTCCGTTTTGGATTTAAGAAAAGTAGCAGGTACTTCTTGTGCAGTATTTAGAATAGACATGGTACTGTGAACTGTAACCAGTAATAAATTGCTTTGCTTTAACAATTAGTCTGTGTTAGATAAAGTATTTAAAACAACGTGTGTGTGTGCTAGTGAGAGCATAGTACAAGAACCCCCCACCCTCCCCCACACACACAATAGAACTGGTATTAATGAACAGAATAAATGAATTTCTTTCCTGTCTTGCCCTAAAGGATATCTATTTACACAACCCCAACGTGCACTGGGACGACATTATAGGCCTGGAGGCCGCCAAGCGATTAGTCAAAGAGGCTGTCGTCTACCCCATTAAGGTGCGGGCCTGCTAAACACTGTGGTATTTCTCAAACTGCCACTGCACTTCGATTGTGAATATCTCACTAAAGGCTAGAAGAGAGCAAAGTGTGGACGGTTATAGCTTTAGATGACATTAAATCCATACTTGAATACCACCCAATCTTGCCTTCCGCCATCTCTTACCCATTCCTGTCTTCTACACCAGTGACAAATATGTGGCGAGCTCCTGACACACAGGACACATAAACAATTCTTGTCTTTCTCTATTTTATTAATAAAAGCTGAGTGCTTGATTTGTGAGGGAACTATGATGTCACGAGTGGCTCTTAAATTTACCTGGCCTTTACACTTACAGGGATTTCAAATATCATTAGCTCACTTTCATTGTCAGTTTAAAGCAGCTTAGCGATTATAGTCGTCAATACAAACAGACCCCCAGGGCTTCATTTAAGGCTGCTAGCTTAGCAGTAAATAAAAACAAATAAGGATTGAAGCATGGAGTAGACACTGTGTCTGACAGCCAGCCCATAGGTAAGTTAAAGTAAGCGTAATGTTAATTATTAAGTTTTCTCCTTATATCTTTCCTCTGCAGTACCCTCAACTGTTCACTGGGATTCTCTCTCCATGGAAAGGTTTACTGCTCTATGGGCCCCCAGGTTAGTTTTTTCTTTTTGTTAACAGAATGAATATTAGATCATTTAAAGGAGCCCTATTGTGAAAAACTTTGTGAAATGTGCTTCCTTTGTTTCAGTTAAATTTTAGTGAGTACATATGATAATTGATGTAAATATTGTTACATTTTAAAGCTGTCTGTTCCCTCTCAAGTTCATTCGTGGCAAAAGTAGCCCATTTTGTATTCATCATGTTTGTGATGACAATCCAAGACTAAATAAAAGAAAATGTACTAATTTTTGAATGTACATATATCAGCATCAAAGGCACAGCCTGTTTAAGAGACAGGTTGGAGAATGGCCATGTGGAAATGAGGCTGTTTTGGTATATAAAATCACACAAGGCTTTTCTTAATTCAGAGATTAAAGAAAAATATGAGAATTATTGAACATGGACCCTGTATTGGGACTACTTATTGTACTGTTGTATGCACCAGTCTAGGTGTTGAAGAAGTGCACAACATGCATCTCATTGTTATGAGAAGTAACTGGCAATTGTTTCATGGAGACTGCGTGGAAATCATCCATAGTTTAAAATTTCTTGGAATTCACATCTCTGGCAACCTCTCTTGGTCCACAAACACCACGGCCACTGTAAAGAAGGCACAGCAACGCCTGCACTTCCTCCCTGTCCTGAAAAAATACAACCTAAACCGCAAACTGATGTTGACTTTTTACAGCTCTGCCATAGAGAGCATCGTCACGTACGGCCTTACAGCGTGGTACGCAGGCTGACAAAGAGGCCCTGCACAGGGTCATTAGTGCAGCAGAAAAAAATCATAGGCTGCTCTTTTCCCTCACTGGAGGACATTGCAGACACCAGATACCTCTCCAGCGCAAGAAATGTCATAAACTCACACCCTGGCCATCACCATATTGAACTCATGCCTTCAGGAAGGCATTACAGGTCAATTAAAACACGCACCAACAGACTATTACACAGTTTTTTCCTCAAAGCTATCCAGTATCTCAACAAACATACACAGTGACACCCTCTACCTGTATTGGTTATACCTGTTATATTTAATAATTATACTTTATCTTGGTTTCTGTCAATGTTGTCATAAGTCTCACTGTTCCATATATTGATGTTTTGTCTTTGTTACGTGGTTGTGAGATGTACGTCTCTTTTTAAAATACCACTGGACTGGGCAACTGTAATTTCATTGTGTCAAAGATACAGTGACAATAATGTATCCATCCATCCATCCATCCATCATATAGCATCCATACATGACTTCATATTACATTGTCAGATCCTGCTATTAGTGCCACATGGATTTATATACTCATTTATACATATATTACTTACATACTACTTATTTCTACTACAAGCAAAAGCATACTCCAAACCACCATTTTTGTTATTGGAAAATCTAGCTTTTAGGTAGTTTTTCCTCACCTCTGTCACCCTTGGCTTGCTCACTAAGGGCTCGGACCTGGATTCTGTAAAGATGGTTTGTGACAACATTGGTTGTAAAAAATGTCATATAAATAACTGAATTGAATTGAATTGTATTGCATTGACTTTGCATTGTCTCATATTGAGAATTTTATTGGATTTATTTGGAATTTATATTTTATATTGTTCTTGTCTCTGTGTCTCTGCGTGTCTGTGCAGTCATAAAATAAGCGATGTCGTCCAGGATCAATAAAGTTTTCCGATTCTGAATCTGATTAACTGACGTTTATCACTTTTGAACATCTCAGGCACAGGCAAGACTATGCTGGCAAAAGCTGTCGCCACTGAGTGCAACACCACGTTTTTTAACATCTCTGCCTCCAGTATTGTCAGCAAGTGGAGAGGAGACTCTGAGAAGCTGGTTCGGGTCAGTGTTTTTTTTGTCACGCTGTCTAGTAACCACACAGTGCTTTGTTCTTCGTGGGAGTTTAAATCCCATGCAAAATTAAAGTGGCACTTACAGCTGTTCATTTCAGACCTGTAAAATTTCTTAATTATGTTCTGCCACTCAACTAGATCTCTTGTTAGAATGTCTCTGTAACTGAAAGTCTTGTCTTTCCTCTGCAGGTTTTGTTTGAGCTGGCGAGGTACCATGCCCCATCCACTATCTTTCTGGATGAGCTGGAGTCAGTGATGGGCCAGAGAGGTGCTGGCCAAGGGTAAGAGCCAGACCAAGTTTCTTTCAGACATCACAGTCTAGATACAGAAGCAAAAGTTGGGTGGAAAATCAAATTTATACAATTTCTCCTTAATCTAGATGTAGACAGTCAGCCAAGTTACTTCTTTAGTTTTGCACTGGAGCTACTGAGGTTAATGTGAGTAATGAGTGATAGGTTTTATGCCAGTTACCACTGTGCACGCTGTATGTCTGCCAGTATGTAACCTTACACTTGCTTATGTGATTTCTTACATGTAGTGTAAGACATTGTATGCCATTGTTTTTTCTATACAAATGTACAAAAATACATAGACCTCTGAAGTCACCCTTCTCGAATCAGTGTCATGCCATGTAAGGAACTCCAGGTCTCTACTGGTTTTACAGGACAGATGAACCGTGCTTTCCAAAATCTGTTGCTATTGCACCCTGTGCTAGACAAAAAATATCCAGTCTTTATACACTTTTGTCCAATGTACATTTTCATCCCAGATACTTCTGCGTCCTTCTTGAGTAGAAATATGATATTAAAGTGTAGAAATGTTCAAAAATGTTCATATTTTACTACCTAAAAACATATCAATTCCATGTACCCAGATAGATTTGGGAGTAAAATGAAAAACATATCAAAAGCAATTGGTAAGTGCGTGATGACAAAAAAAATGAAACCGCTGTTTTTATTGAAGGTGCACACACCAACATTCAAGATTCTGACTTTACTTAGCCTTGTGTCTCCAGTGCAACACCAAAGAAGCAAACTATGCACACCAAACATGTCTTGGCTGAAGACTACATTTGAGACGATTTATGGAAAATTCTCCATATTTTCACCAAATTATCACTTCAAATTTACATTAAATGATGATTGAATTTAAATGCTGAAAGAAGTATACAGGACTTTAACATGTGCAACTCCCTCCCTCTTCTTCTGTTAAGAGGAGAGCATGAAGGCAGCAGGAGAATGAAGACTGAGCTGTTGGTTCAGATGGATGGATTAGCACGATCTAGTGATCTGGTGTTTGTGCTGGCTGCCTCAAACCTACCATGGTGAGAAGGCAGAATACAAGACTTCTTATACATACTGCAGTTTGGTAACACTCAGTGCCACTGTCCAGTTTTCTCTCTCTTGGCCTCAGGGAGCTGGACCATGCGATGCTGAGGAGACTGGAGAAAAGGATACTGGTGGGCCTTCCCTCCGGCCCAGCCAGAAAAGCAATGATCAACCACTGGCTTCCACCAGTCAGCAACACAGGAGGGGTGGAGCTTCGAACCGAGCTAGACTATGATGTTCTTGCACAGGTGGGCCATAAAAAATACATTGTTAATATTTTGTGGCATAAAAGAGCAAAATGCCCAGAATTAATTTCATAAATGCATTCATTCACATATGCAGAGTTTTAGGGGACGCAGGGGGTTCACTGCTGTATCACGTTAAAGTTAACACAAAGCTTTCATTTTTCTGCTTAAGCTGGAATGGTGTAAATATGGGCATTCCAATTACTGTCCTAAAACAGTGGCTTCTTGGGAAATATTGCAAGAGAAAAGACAGCTTCTACATCATAAATGATTAAATAATACTTTTGTGAGTTTAAACATTTTTTAACACACTGATATTTTACTTAAAGGATCAAAATGAACAGATTAAATAAACAAAAGCAGTTATCAGTGTTTTGGCCACCCTCCTGTCTTGAAGATTCCTCTTTGTCATACTTTCATTCAGTTTTCCTAAATAACCTGAAGTAACTCATTCTGCACCCATCCTCATCTTCCTCAAACCATTTTCACTTGACCAGTGGTCCTTTTTGAGTCATCTATATGTAGCATCCAGTATGTTTTTTACTTTTCCCCCTCTGAGAACATTAATGTATGAAAGAGAGGAGTAATATGGGAGAACGGTTGTGCTGTAACAGGGGAGTTGCTTTTATTATTTAAGGAAACCGATGGTTACTCCGGCTCCGATATCAGACTTGTTTGTAAAGAAGCTGCGATGAGGCCTGTCCGGAAGATTTTTGATGCCCTGGAGAATCACAGTGAGGGTAAGACATATGCTGCCTTTCTTAAAATACACAAACCCACTGCTTCTTCCCTTCAGTTTCCTCCGGCACGCCGCACAGCTCCAGGTCAATCATCTATCTCCACAGGTCACTGCAGCATGCCGTTTATTGAGCTAGAAACGGTGACCACAGCAGATTTCCTGGAGGTGATTGCTCACACCAAACCATCAGCCAGGAACCTGACGGACAGATTTTCAGCCTGGGAGAGAGAGTACGAGTCCGTCTGAGCTTACAGCATGAACTGTTATCCCAACAGCTGCGCTGTTTTTACTGCACACCATGCAATTTCTTTTTTATGTGATTTGTTATACCAGCCCTTCTTCTTAGTAATTACAAAGACTGGAGGCCAAGCAAGATAAATACAACACAGTAAATACACTTTGAAAGTGGGCTCTTGTGTACTGTGAAATGCACACAGAAATAAAATTAAAGGCAGTTCAGTTTGTTTTGTGTTTTTATTTTGGGTGGACTGGTGATGTTTTTACCTTTTGTCTTTTGTAGTCTGGGAGTGTACCATGGGGAAAAAATGTTTCAGCAATCTACATAGTGGATAAATACCTTTCTGTTCTGGAGTATTTGGGATGACTTTAGACTTTCTTCCCATTCAGCTGTTTTTACAAGTCATATGAGCAGTTAGCCAGAGTTATGATTTGAAGTGCAGGTGAGAAATTAACATTATTTCCTCTCCATTACATATTTACAAGCATATTGTTCATTCAGTTGTCGCTTCATGTGCATTACCATTTTAATACTTATTTCCAAACTGCACCGTGAAACTCATTTCGTTTCTAGCAGATGTCCTAGGATGTGATCTACAGCTTCTGGAAAGCTGTTACAAGTTAGGTGGGGAGGAGGGTTTATTTTGTTTTCATCGCCAGCTCTGTATTTACCTGAGGACAAAACAAAATCAGAATTACCATCTCTGACCTTAGCATGCCATAAAATAGTAATGGAATAATGTGGTTTTGCAACTGAAAATTATGAAACAGGATAATTGATACAAGGAATGGAATCATTTTACCAGTTTTGACTAATATTCCCAGCATCCCAGTATTCTGTGCACCACCAACATCATCCCTCGCATCCTGTAGGTGCACCAATAGAACAATCTTTTATCCTGGTAGCAACTCTACATTAGTTAACAGTATTGTAATCATTTTGTCAGAGAAACAGAAACCAAGCAGGATTGTTGAAACAAAACATTACTCCAGAACGTAGAATATCACTCACATCTCCAATCATGACAGCCTCCTCTGGGCTGCAGTTCAGGTCTCGCAGAGCTTCCAAAAAGAAAGCTTTCTCAGGTTTGCCCACCACGGTGGCTTGTGTGTCAGTGGCATACTCCAGTCCTGTCACAAATGGCCCAGGCCCCAATGCAAGCCCATCTTTCCTCTTGTAGTAGCGGGCTTTATGAATGGCGATGAGAGGGGCACCATCTAAAATTAACCTATTGCAGAAAAATACAGAAGAGCAGAAAGAACGATAAATAAAATTTATCTTCCTCTATGACTATTTCTCTATAAAAATGTTAGTGGTATGTCATGTCATTTGGTTTTAGGCAGGGGTTGGTATGGTGTATTCTTGTAAGAGTTTGCCTTTCAGGTGAGTACGGCTATGTGAATTTCTATAACAAATAACACAAGTGTGCATATAGTTCATACCAGCTACATTACTAGTTGTGTACAAATGTTGGAACATATTAAATGTTTTCATGGTGAATATAAACTAAACAAACACATTTTAGAATGTTACTGCTTATTGCTGAGCCAAATATTTGCACAGGCTATATTTTATGTATTTTTAGATTCAGAAAATAAACATTTGAAGTAACAAATTTGCTCAGCATTGTAGATCAGAGGATAAATGAGATGTGCCCCATGACTTAAGTGAGCTCTTACCTGAAAGCTTTATTAAGCATTTGATAGTTGAAGTGGTCTGGTGCTAAACCTATCACAACTGCATTAGGATCTGAGGTTTCAATACCTGTGACAAAGATGAGATTTGAGCACCATCACAGAACTTGTCACAGAAACGCAGCTTAACCTTAATACACTGCAATATTGCATGCTTTGCCCTGCTTTAACACAACTGGCTTGACTCGCAGGTTCATTATCAAAGCCCTTAATGAGTGAGTCAAATGTGGGTAAGCAAGAAAACATGAAACCTTTTCTTGCCGTGGCTCTTCAGTACAAGTTTTCCCAGCTCACCTGCAAAGTCTTCCAGTGCACTATTCTCTACCAGCAATAGGGGGCGCACAGACTTGCGCTCCAACAGGTTGCGAGCTGCCGTTAAAGAGGTAAAGATCTCCTGTTCTTCAATCTCAAACTGGAGCCGCCTCAGTCGCTCATGCAGGGTTCTCTTACACTCTTTTGTTGTGTTTGTTACAAATTTCACTGCCACTGGAGCACGCCTCAACCTTAAAGAATGAAGACAGACAACTGGTTATAAAACTTCAGCTCAGTTTGGACTGATGTTCCTCAATACAGGGTGGTTCGACTTACTGTAAGTTGACTGACCTCGCAAGAGCTTCCTGAGCTCCAGGTACAGCAGCATCCTCAATATGAAGGGTTCCACTCAGATCAATGAGAACTGCTTTCAGTGTCCGGCGGGATGCCATGGCCTGCACATCGAACCACAAGAAAGTTAAATCACCTCCAGGCCTTAAGACCAGATGAGAAGTTCTGAACATTTCCAGCTCCCAAGACACTCAAGTTATTCGCTTCCTATAGTCCTTGATTACCTGGTGCATTAGGGGCATGAACATAGCAAAAACACTTAAATGCATCTCAGACCTCCTGAAGTGAGGTGAGCAATCAGATTTCTATCTGTTTTCAAGGCATCCTGGGGGCATTTCCACCCATATTTTTATGTGAGTTGGCCTCATCCAGATGTAATCCTGATATCTGACGATGCATGAAGCGACCATGGGTCTTAGAGTTGGTTAAACTGGCTCTCAGAGGACCACACTGGGAGCCTCTGGGCACTACTTTTTTACACATAATTTTCTGGGGTGCATGCATGACATATGCTTTAATAAATACTAAATATAGAGATCAACATACTTAATACTAATACTAAATACTAATTGAATTCAGGCTGAATAATTCAGCAGGAGTTATTAAGGACTATTAAAACATCTCCACTGTGGATCATATTACCACACTGCTGATCCTTTATTATTTAGAAATTTAGCCTTTTTCCACCCTGATAATCCAAAGTCAAATGAGCGCTTGGAACTTGGAAGAACAATTAATGCTCTTATTCAAGGCCAGCTCTGGATTAACCAAAATAACTGGGTGCTTTGGAACATTGCTCATGATCTGTGTTTGGCATCCTTTCAGGCTTTGGAATCATACATTTATTTAAAAAGTGCTGCCAAAGTCCTGAGAGTGATTTAGATAACGTAAAGCAGCTTGACTAAAATCACACAAATATAATGCCACAGGCAGCTAAATAACATGTAAATGAAGAAATGGTGGAACGTACCATTCGTTTAGTTAGTTAAATCCACAAATCCACAGCGAGAACACAGAGAATTCAGCTCAGCGAGAACATGCCTGATGAACCAGAGTCATTAAACAAATCAAAAGTTAACTGGAATATACATTCACTGAAGCACTGTGCAAATATCTTGAGCCAACCCTAATTTCCTAATTTATTTATAATCGAATCAGAGCAAATATACTATTTTTATGCCTGTCAAACTTATCTTCGGGCACATTGACTAGATAAAAATGAAAGAAATGGGAGCAAATCTTTTACTGTGACAGGCTGCAAATTGCCAAAAGATAAAAGGTGACTAGATAAAGGTGTTCAATACACTCAGCATTCAGCACCACCAGTATACTGATCACCGCCTGATCATATGAAATCATCTGCACCTATTTCTTCACTGGTTTATCAGGTTATGCTTTGTCATGCTTTAATGATTCATATGCAGGTCACTGTGTGGCCTAACAAACAAAATACATTCCACTGAAACTGGTCAAGTTTAGGGGCTATATCGAAAATGAGTGTCTTTGAAAGTGCTTCAGGAAGCCTGGAGAACTGTTCCTCAGGGGATATATTATATACATAAATAGAGAGAAAGAGAAGAGAGTCTATAGAGAATATGGAAAAGAGAGAGCGAGAGCGAGAGCGAGAGCGAGAGAATAGAGAGAGAGACAAGTAGTGAACAAGCAGTGACCCTAAAAATGAAGTCTGTTTTGTCCTTTTTGTTCTAAACTGAGATCCTCACGCTGCTTCGTTCATCCAGAGATGGAGAAGAAGGTGGGACATTAGCTCACACAGCACAAGGTACAGGGTACAAAGTAATAGTTCCTCAAATCCTAACACCAGAAATGTACAATATCAGAGACATGAACGGACATATCTGAGGACACTACACGGTATTTCTAACTGAACTAAACTCATGAGAGCCTCTGGAGGCTATCAGGAGCCAAAACCTGTCAGAGAGAGAGAAAGAGAGAGAGAGAGACAGAGGGTTTTAACCTGACAGCAGAGGATGCTACGGCCAAACACAACCAGCTGCTGCAAAAGCTTCCTGAGGCGTCATGTAGAACACGAAAAAAAAAACACAATACAGAAAACAGAAACGACCTTCACTTTTATTTGTTTTGTTTTCGGCACTCCTCTTGAGGGGCCTAAGGCCAGCTGTCCTTACACATGCCTGACGCTAAATCAGAATAACCGGGTTTAGCAGAACTGAACTTAAGCCTGACTTTCAACTCAGCAACCGAAGGCAATCTCTATACCGATTTAGTTTTTTCTCCAACAAATGTTCAAATTGTGGTAAACCTTGCACTCTTCCTTGTAAGGACCCGCCAAACGTACACTATGTTGACAAAAGTATTGGGACACACCTTTTAGTCAATTCAGATGGCCCCTTACTTCCAGTGAAGGGGCTTAACACTCTTTATGTTTCATTTCACTTTTGACCGGGATATGTTAGTTGATTATAAATCCTAACTCAAATTTATGTGAACATTCCAGGTTTAAAACTTCCATTTCATATTTATGGCTTAAAGACCTCATTCACCTAAGATCATACAAGATCATACAATACAAAATATTATAGAGAGATTATTTTGACTGTAACATGTACTAAGATGAAACATTTTGTACTGTACCTCATTTCTGTGTTTACCAACTAACAATGTTTTTAAACCATTAAATTTTTCTTTAAAAGTGGTACGAAATAACATTGGTCGTGTTCCCGGTCAAAAGTGATGGGTATGATTTATTTAGTAAAGAAAAAAGACAAAGTTGGCTTATTTCAAGGGAAAGTTAGGGAAAGTAAGCTAGACTTTCCCGTAATCCGTTTCATGGAACAGGCCCCTGAACGGAATGAGCCCAGACATAAACAACCCAGCCCTAGGACGAGGGGGCGTGGCGGACGAGGCCCGAAGTCACAGCTTTTTTCGTGGCAATATAATTTTTAATGTATTTTTGTGCTCCATTATTTAGAAAAATATAATTGACTAATTTTGTTACATCAGTATTAACGTAAATTCAGCTACATTTCCTAATAAAATATTACTATAAATGTTTTGGGACTGTAGAGAGAACACAAAGAAAGCCTTGGGATGGTGAAATACCCTGTACTCAGGCAGGAGGTTTGAAAGTAGCCAATCTGAGAATGTTATTTATTTCTCCTAGCTGCTGATTGGCTGCTGCCCTGTAACGCATCTCGCGTGGCGCTGTCTCCGAGTTTTTCTGTTCTCAGGTTTTTCGTTTTGTTCTTCTTAAAGCCCTGTATTTTTTATTACTGTAAATTAAATTAATTTATGACTGTATTTACTTTGCTTATACCAAAGAAAACGACAGAGCATATCAACGAAATCTGTGCACATGCATTACAATACAGCCCATACAGGGTTAACATCGGTATTTGCATTCTAGCACAGAAACACTATAACATTAAAGTGTGTGTGAATGCATTAAAATCCCTGTTGGTGTAATTGTCAGGCGTCCCAATACTTTTGTCCATGTAGTGCATTTACATACTTGGGTTAGGGTTAGGGTTAGGGTTGACTTTGTCAGTTTCACCAAGTAAGTACACTACATGTCTCCTGCAGACACTGAAATGATTGTTTTTATTTCTTTCTAGTTTTGACTTCTAAAATCGATTCTGTATTTTTAGCATATATATATATATATATATATATATACAAACACACACACACATATATA
>JBBPCX010000035.1:2550918-2590642 GCA_037974365.1 Hydrocynus forskahlii | reverse complement strand
TATATATACATATATATATGCCTCTACAGATCTTCCGGTACTTTACATAACAAAGCGATACATCATGAGCATTTTTTACTTTTTATGCTAAAGCATACAATTTGTATGAACAAAAGGAATAATTTTAAATTTTGCAGCTCTAGTACAAAACTAAAGAAGCAAATTCTGTCCACTAAACAGCTCTTGATTGAATGTGTTTAGCGTAAGGGGGTAAACTGTATACACTATTTAATTGTTTTTGGGGTTTTTTTTGGGGGGGGTCATTATTTTAAATGCCACAGCGCTGCACCCAACCAAACCCTCAACTTAATTTCAGAAAACAAAGGCAAATCTTTGGCCTCTTGTAATTTTAATTGGATACCTGTGTCCTCTCAGTAAAAAAACACATTTTCCCTTGTCCTGAACACACACACACACGCTATGCAAAAACAATCATATTGTTAGTCCAGGGCAAATGTTCTAACTCAGATGATATAATGATCCTTTAATCATTTAAGAGGATTACCCTTGGGACAGATTACTCATAAAAAGGAAAAAACAGATGTAGGCTATTTTAACAACAGATGCAGCGCATTAAAAGGCATTTTTGTGCAGTAATCGATTTTAGCAGCGTTTTATCACTTTGGCTTAAAAAGCCTCTTTAAATGTTGCCCATTAACATTTCAATAACAATTTCTCTTTATGTCTTTAAGTCTGATTGCTGTCAAAAACAAACTTGCAGTCCATGATTCATGTTTTTAAAAGCCTCCACAATGATAAACGGCAGAACACACTGCAGGAACAGTAAAGAATTGTGCATCAAAACACATATTAAAATGTGAAGGTTGGGCCTGGGACAAAGAACAAAAAATAACCTTAAACATTGAACTCTAGGTTTCTTTTGGTCCTGATTTAAATTAGTCATATCTGACTCGAGTGCTAGTCTTCAGGAATGTTTACTTAATTGACTCGGCAGGACAAGTTGTGAAGTCGGTCGAGGAAGAAGAAAACCATCAGTGACTTGGAAACCAGTCTGGAGTTTTAAAGGACCCCATATACATTTTTTTTACCTAAATGTCAAGTTGATGTTCAGTGGGGTGTCACACAGTTTTGCAATAAATAAATAAATAAATAAATAAAACATTATCTAGGATTATGACAGCTAAGCTTAGATCAAAAAGCGGTTACGCCATAATCGCTCTTATGAGCATATGGTTGTAATTTAACATAATACCCGTCGACTTAGCTCCTGTTAATAAAAAGCCACTCAAGTCCTGAGGGCTCCAATTAGTTATAATCAGACAAACAAAATATGTAATATCTGAAGATAAACTAAACAAGAAAATCTCAGTTGTTGCTTAAACTTTCATATAAATCATATACATTTCTTAACTTTCACTGATTCTGTAATTAATATACTGTAAAGGCAAAAATAACCTCAGAAATGAAGCACATGAAAAGACATCTCTTTATTAAAATCTGACAAACATATTGACAGAGGCCCAGGTTCCTTGTGCTCAAACATCAAAAGTCTTTAGACAGAATCTTATTTTAAAGCTTCCCATTGTACGCAAACTGACAATTCAGAGCAGCTTTACAGAGTCTCCTTTCACAACAGCAACATACCTTCCCTTAAGTAAGACAACACAAAACAAAACATTCTGCCTTAATCATTCACTTCCACTCTGTAGTAAATGTCTGGAGTACATTATTAAATACTGCAATGTTGACAAATCACATAGAAATCATAAATAAGACATTGTGAGGAGCACATCCAAACTTGGACACAGAGCCACTGCTTTATCCCTAAGAGGTCTGTTATTAACAGACTTGGCTAATTGTGTTTAAACATACACAATACCAGGACACCAGCAAGTTTACTAGATTCTTATCCATTAAGAGTGAATAATGAAATAAAAAAGATCATTCTCTATGAGCAAGAGATAAATTGACAAAAAAACAAACAAAATCTGAAAATATAAAACTTTGGGGTAGTAAACAATCACCAAACAACTCCCAGAAACGTTGACACTTTTCGGGATGCAAGAGTGAGAAACCTGAAAGCACCAACGAGATCCACCGTTTGTACAAAAAACATTTCCTTTTGCCCATTAGCTCTTGTTCCGTGCTGAATGTCTTCCTTCATCCAAACAGCAGTAGTAACACGATGCACACCGAATTTACTATTATCAAAGGCACTGTGGACAAGAACAGAATGAGAAGTTAAAGCAAGACAAGGATTGTAAATACTGTTCAGACGGACAGACATATATAAGCAAATAGACAGACGTACATTTTGTATTCAAAGGTTTGTAAACACCCATTCCACTCAACTAAGACATGTTAATTTGCATCTATTGCATTTAAATGCCTTCAACTGCACACAACCAGCTTGTTTAATCTCCATAGAGAAGCACTGCCAATAGAATGGGCTACACTGGAGCTATCAGCCTAAGGTCACCAAGCCCAATGCCAAGTCCATGGATAGATGGGTATAAACCCTCCTCGAATTGCGCTGTTTAACAGTGGAATTATGTTCTCTAGGGTGATCCATCGCCTTTAGAATGTGTTGGAATAGCATTTGTGATCCACAGCTTTTCGTCCAGCATCAGCACCTGACCTCACCAATGCTCCTGTGGCTGAATGCAGCTAAATCCTCACACCAGTACTCATACATTTACTGCTGTGGTCCTGGAGGGCCAGTGTCCAGCACAGTTTGGTGACTTCCCTGCTCAAGCACACCTAGTTTAACTCATCTGCAGTTTGCCTGGTTAAGTGAGTGTCTTTGAGGAGAGCAACCAAACTACCAAACTGTGTTGGACCCTGAGCTGTGCACCCCTGATCTAGGAGCTCGAAGGAGGGACCTTGCTTTCAAAAGAAACACTGGATAAAAAGGTGTCTACAAACATTTGAACACCATGGATGGATGGATGGATGGATGAGAGAGAGAGAGAGAGAGAGAGAGAACTTCAGTGAAAAGTCACTGAGGCCTTTGCCTGACATTTGTAATGTATAACATGTTAGATCTTATATAGGGCCAGGTTACTCACCTCTCATGACTGTCCTGACAGATCGGATTAGGTTTAGAAGTTGTGCTTTTATTCCTGGTTCATCTCCAAAGCCACCTATGCCTTGATCTGCTCCCCAGCCGACTGCAATTAAAGATGTACTTTTCAGTAAAACACCGCACATAACCTTTAGGAAAACTAACTCAACATCTAGACTGTGTGACCAAACAGTGTTCAGAAAAAGGACACTTCAATTTATTCTGGTATGACTTTAAACAACACTAGAATATTTAACAATATCTGTAGCTGATATAGAATGTGAAGGTTTTGGTTATATGGTGACAGCTGAAAATGACCAATATGAATATTTTCCAACAGCCTTTCTTACCCAACTAGATAAATAGCATATACTCAAGCAACATTTGCATGGACCTGTACTTTGTACTGTACTTTCAAATGATTAATACATTTACTTCTACTCAAATCAATTTGAGAACACTGCATTATTTATATTATTTAATAATTCTACTAATCATTCTCTTTTTTCTGTTTGTGTAATTTTTATTTTCTGTATGTGATAGCTTGATATGATACTGGTCTGATTTTACTGAGTTTATCATTTCAATTTAGACCAAAAGGATCCCAGATGAAGAACAGAGCCTATCTACACTTCCTATGCTAAATATACTAAGCAGTAGCTCCACTGCTGTTTAAGGGTTACTCAGTACTTACAAAGTAATTCTCTGTTTATAATGAATTTTCCAATCTGCCTTCTGAAATTTTACTTGAGACATTATTTAAACAAATTGGGGTACAGTCATGCGGGAGTACCAAAGGTTCTTCTAGCCCAAACCGTGGAAAACAGACGTGTCCCAATACTTTTGGCCATATAGTGTATATAGAGAGCAGTGAGTTGGCACCCCAGTGTTCAGCTGCAGTTCAGTAAGCTAACTATTAACCACCACATTATTGTACACTGTATGACACCCAGATCGTTAAAAGAGAAGCATTTAAAGGCAGAAGACAAAAACACACGGAAATTTTACACGAACTCACAGCGTTAGTTTTGTTTTCATTCACTTCACTCTGCCCTGTTAGCCAGCTTTGCTAACTCTCCAGCTGGGAGGTGTCTTATCAGCTGTTTACAGCCAAAACACCATAAAATAAGGCACAGTTCGAGACAGAACAGAGCCTAAAGAGTGACTACTCACTTTTACTTAGAAACCTTTCCTCGTGTAGCACAGCGATCGCATTTGTACACAAAATAGCTGTTTGTATCAGAGAGTACAGAGTAAACGCCATGTTGGCACTCCTCGTCTTCAATGATTGCGTCACGCGCATGCGCGGTGCTGTTTATGAATTTATTTTCTGTGCTATTTGTTAATAAATGGTTGAATAAAAAATACATTAAGAGTAGCTTAAAACTGATTTCCTTTTTGGTGTATTTAACTTTACCTTAATTTAACTTTACCTTAATTAACTTTATTTAACATTTGGAACCTATTTAACTTGGAACCTTACAGAAGATATGTAAATTTTCCATCTTAAATAGTGCAGCATATACTTTTAAGTTGAAACAGAAAATATTTCGAGTCTGGTTCAATCTTAATTCAGTTACTCCAGAAACAATTCTATAAACGTTAGGATAAGCTAGGATAACTATATTTTTCTAATTACATTTTACCCTTCTTATGTTTATCATCATATCACAAATGACACTTGAGCCGAGTACTTTATATTACCATGAAATCACAATGAAAGGGATAAATCCAGTAATACTAAAATGTAAAATTATGAAATAAGTTCATTAATTCATATTTGACGTTTTGATACAGTATTTTTATTGTGACCTCGTACCTTGTTGTTTATTAATATTTCCTTCATGTGTGGTGTGAGATGTCAGTGTAACCGCGGAACATTCAAATACAAAATATAAATAATATGTATTTGTTTCATGTTATAGACTTTTATTATCCACATAAATAGTAGAGAAACTACAAGAACATATTTAAATACATTTGCATTAACAATAATAACATTCTTCATTTTAAGTTTGTCAATGCTGTATTCAAACAAGCAAGTGCAGAAGTTGGCTTGCTTGTGAAGCTGCTCGTAGCCATAAGCTTCAGTAGGCCCACAGAGCAAATGTGCTGTGTTTTTTCCCCAGATATCATTCTTGTATGTGTTTGTGTGTGTGTGTGTGGAACCTCTATAGCCAGTATATTTATACACAGATTAGGTTTTTTTTTTTTACAAATAAATAAATGAATAAACAATTAAATACATAAATTAATGCATAAATGACTGGCAAAATGAAATCACTGTACAAGAAGTGGCTGTTCTTTCAGTGTGTAAATGTTGCACTAGTGCAGAAGACAGGGCTGCTTGCACTGTGAATATATGGGTCACTTCATCATCAGTTTGGTCAGGGAAACATACATAATTCAGTTTCTTCAGATGATCAGCAGATGATGAAAGCACTCGTGCTTCGTCAGATAACTGTCCTTAATGAGCGTGCTTAGTCAAGTCACCAAGAAAGATCCCGATCATTTTCCATGTATTTCAAATGAGGTTGAGAACAGCCTGTCATGGTTTAATAAGAAATATAGCAGTAACCTGAAGGAAACACAGAAAGACAAAATAAATCAGTTGCTATGCATTGAGGAGTCCAGAAATAGAACATGAATGTGGTTTATTTGGGTTGCTTTGTAATAATACACCAAAATGTTGCTGTATCTATATTTTAACCATTAAAGATGTTAAAATATGTTGTCTTTATATTAAATTCAAAGTAAAGAATAATACACAATAACATGGACCCTTGCACAAAGCCCCACATCATGACCCCCATTATTGGATTAATTATGCTTACCATTCAGCTTTTGTTTAGATGTGTGCCAACTTTTTCTTTTCTGATAATGTTTGCATAGGGAATCTAAAAAAAAAAGAATAAACATTATGAAATAAATACATAAATTAAAATTATATGCACATAAATATCTGAGAAACAGTCCGTCTTTAACTGACTACAGCCTAACGTGATCTTCAGGTAATCATACTAGGTATGACAAGGCTAAAAGTGCTTAATGTGTTTTTATGGCTTAAAGAAAAATGTTCAGGTTTATCATGTTGTTTTGTCTGGTTTTTAATTTTCTGTCGGGTCAGCTTGATTAGTGATGGTCAAATGACAGGCCCAGTGATGACATGATGCCATTGAATATCTAATGCCTCCCTACATCCCATATAGTGCACTAAATAAGTAACAAACATTGAGCTTTTATGGCAAAATAATGGACTAACTGTCCAGCAGGGAAAACTGCAGCCAATGGCTAAATCCCAAATGCATCTCTTAGATATTTAATGCACAGTCTGGATACTAAAGGACTACTTTATTGATACTTTATAGAGAGTAAGGAGTCATTTGTTTTAATTGTATTGGTATTTCAGCAATGCGAAAGTTCTTACTATTCTGAGCCGTTTCAGCATGACTGTTTGTTCACGAGATATGTAAAGAGATATGATAACTAATCACCTTTATAACATATTAAGGTACCTTATAATAAGTAAGATTACATAGCAGAGATGGCATATCATTACCACTAGGTACTCCTATCCAATCGATATGAGCAGACAATGCTGAATCAGATATTGGAGGGGATAAAAATAAAATTGAACCAGACCTGTAGCAAATGTGGCCTGGAATAGCACATACTCACTCTGTCATGCTGTTTTCTCTCTATTTATTTCTGTAGGTTAAAGTAGCTTAAGTACGATAACCTGCTTTTAGATGCTAATTCCACCTTGAATGAAGTTCTGTAATTCCTTTTGAAGAAAATATTACTGGCTAATATTTAAGATTTCAATATCATTGTTTAAAAATAAGCAGTATTGTGCCATCTCTATTATTTAGCTGTTAACATCTTTGAAGCAGAAGTGATTATGATGTTGGAGGCTCTCACCATCTGTAGCTGCTGCACCATCTCCTCTCTGTAAGCCAGTTCCCTTTTCATTTGGTCCTGAAAGTTATCTGAAGGAGAAACAGAGTGTGTGAAAATGAGGCACCATTTGACTAAATAAAAATGTTTCCTCGTAGACCATTACTGCACTGATTGTTACTCATCTGATTCCTATTAGCAAAAACGCTTATTTTTAAATGGGCAGCTTGTAAAATACGCTCATATTGGCTTTCGTTTATTGAGTGCAGAGGCACAGTTACGCACTCTGGTTTTCGAATGCTAAGCTCCAAATGGAAGAACAGGAAATTGTCTGAAGCAACTTACGGAAAACGGGAAAGGGTGAGCTGCCTTTGAGGGCATGGAACTCCTGCTCCAGTCTTCTCCGTAAATCTATCTGCTCCAGGAGAACTTTTTGGAGCTCCTCTGAAAGAAAACCAATACTGTAATTAAAACCACAGCCTGACAAGGTGTAGGCACTAATGTTATATAACACTTGTGTTCTAAAATAAGCACAACTCCGAAACAACTCTGTAATGAATAAAAGAGGCTTTTGTGAGTGTAAACCTTCATTGAAATGTATAGGCATTCAAGCTATTTCTTGTCCTCACCTTTTTCCATGTTTTCAACATCTTTCTTGAGTGAAGCAGGTGAATGTGGGTCTTGGTTATGCTCTACTGCAATTTAAACAGAAAAAATATATAAATTGTTATTATGGAAAAAAAACTGTTGAAATTGTAGAACTAATTACACTACTGGCCTGTATTAAAAAAGGCACATTTGCAAGCAATGCAATCCATCACATGACCAGTAGGTGTCAGTCTTACAACATTCTAAATGTGCAGCTACTGCTGTAATCAGACTGTGGCTTTATTGAAATGTGGACCTTAAAAACAATCATCGGTTGTTTTTTTTTAAGAAATGAAATGAAATAAATACATTAATCATTCTTATCAAGTTTGATTACAATGGATATTTAAAAAACTCTTATTACAAAAGTAGTCTAAATTAAATGACCATTTGCCAACATCTACAGTCAGATAATTACACACACTAGATTCGATTCAGTGAAAAGCTCAGTTGATCTTTTCCAATCAAACACACATGCTGATGAGAGTACCTAAAAATGGCATTTATCTTCCCTTCAGTGTGTGCCTCTTTTAAAAGATGCCAATTCCATCAACAGGGGGACTGGAGATATTGTGTTATTGATTTTATTATTGTTATTGCATTGAAATATCAAATTATTACAACCTGCGTGTCCTCAGGAGCTGCCATATTAAGCGTATTGCACCTCTGCAGTAGACTGGCAATGTGGGGTTGTGATGCTCTCTGTGTGCTGCACCGCAAATCAAACGCCTTAAATGAAGCAATCCAACCCATTTGTGTATATAATCCCCCCCTCGTTTCTCTCTCTCTCTTTCTCTCTCTCTCTATTTCATGTCTTGCCTCCTTAAGCCTTACAACGCTTTCCTCATTTGGAAAGCGGGCTTGTTCTCACTCTCCTCCTCTCTCTGTCTCATTTGACAAGCAAATTTGCAGACACTGCCTGAGGATAACAACCTCGTTTGACAGTCAATTAACCGTGAATAGTCAAAGCCAAGGCAGTTTGCATTACATAAATGGAAAATTAGATTATTTTTTTTCCCTCCCAAGAAACAGAGCTCTCTTTAAGACACTGCCTTTAGACTCGGAAATCAGAACTTCTAATCATGTTCCCCCACCGGCCCCTTGGAGACATTTAGCAATCAGGCAAAGGTGGTTTCATTTAATTTGTTTCATGTAATTTTTTTCAAACATATTATACATTATGTGAGGAGATCATTATCGGCTCGATAATATAAATGTTGGCATAGATGTCGTAAAACACTTTTAATGTCTCCCTGACAGATAAAAGGCAATAAGCTATGATCTTTGTAATGGACGATTTTGCCTGGCAAAAGGCAATTATATCCATTTGATATTTTTCAAATGGTGATTGTCACCTTCCCCGCGCAGAGCTGATTGTCTTCTTGAACTGTTATGGCTCCCCACAGAACACATTTTGCCAATGACATTGTGGAGGGAACTGCTCCATTTCCAGAGCGAGGCTGCAGTTGAGTATATATCCCATTCTGTCTTTTATATTTAGTCTAATCCCACAATCCTCGCAGGGATGTGGTATCTGCGTCGCACAAATTATTTTGTAGCGCTCTTGCTGTAAGTGTTAGGTGTTCTTTATTTTTTTAGACGGATGACAGTGATGAAGTATTTACCTGTGTTCTCCCTCCAGAATTCTGGAGCCGACGTCTCCGTCTCTGGGAGGAAGAAATTGCTCTGTTCTTTGTTTTCTTCTGTAAGAGGACAGAGAAGTATTAATGGCATAAAAGGAAAATCTGCCCGGAGATGTAAGTATATAATAAATAAAAAACACATTCTCTTAAACCCATTTCAGTCCTCTTTGTGGAAAAAAAGAAAAGATTTTCAACAGAGAGTCCTCGAAACAGTTTAGAGACCTGGCCCTCATGGCTTAATCCAGCAGTTTCCTCAAATGGACTTACATGCATCGCTAGCTTTTTAAGTGTTAAAAAAAACATAAAGAATACCGCTCTCTAGTATTCAACATCGTTGCTGATGAAACAAAACCTAATATCTCAAATTTTGGATGCTTTTTTCCATTTTACTTAATTTGAAACACATAGTGATTGGATCTAGCTTAATATACATATGTATAAACATATATATACCTCCAATATAATGTTCTGAATGTTTCTGAGGTTTTGATTCAGCAGTGACAATATACAGATTAACACATGAGCACATTATCCCTGTATTGTTTTGCTGTTAATGAGGACCACTCACCTACACGTGCTGCTTTGTCTTTGGTTGCGTAAGCTGGCAGCCCATCATCTCTGCCCTTGTGTGACTGCAAACACAAAGCGCCACAAAAATCTGATTAGACCTGATTCATGTCTTCAGGCCAAAGGCTCCACATGGTACACTATACACATATGTCAGACTGCCAAAAGCACTGAAACAGTTAGCCTTGAGGATGACAATGCTGTGGTCTACAATTTGCTCAAATGACTTTGTCAGATAGGCCAGACTGGTTAACAGTGGAGGTGTTAATTGGGATGTGTACAAGTCTTTGGGTTTGAGTGTGTGTGTGTTGAAACTATCAGCTGCAGCGCTGTTAAACAGCCCCCACTCCCCCCCGCACTTCCATAGCTGCGAGTGACTCCTCCAGCTCCCTCGGTTAATGTAGTGTCGGCAGGTTAAAGACTAAAAGGGCTAATAGGCAGGAGTGACAAAAGGAGAGCAAATATAATGTTGCCATTAAACAAAACACGACTGGGCTTATTAGGAGGGATCAAAGCACTCTGAATATTTCATTTCTGCAGGGAGCACATGGCTATCAATCTCGTTACGTGTGCCTATCCCGCCAGTCTGTGGCCCGCATTTAAATAATAATTAGTTTAAGTGCCTGCAGGGAATATTTACATTTTTGTACGCGCCGGCCGTGTCCTCCAGTGAGGCATGAATGGGGCTGGGGACTTTGAGGGAGGCAGGCGGACTGACAGGCAGGCTGGGCTTGTCCTCTGTGGAGCTTTCGGGGGGGATGGTGGGGGGGAAGGGGGCCGTGTCTTTATCCCGCTCCCCAGCGGTACTGTCAGCGAGCCCCCGAAGGTGCAGGCTGCAAGGCTGCTGCTGCTGCTGCTGCTGCGTGGTTGGCTGCTGCTGCTGCTTCAGGCTGCTGAAATCTTCCTGCTCTTCGTCCTGCTTGGTCTCCACATCCACCTCCTGCTCTTCATCGCTTTCTCCACTCTCACTCTGGTAGCTGCAGCTGGTGCCTGGCGAGAGGTGTCTCTCGCCCCCCAGGTCCTCCAGATTGCCATGCAGCTTGGCAATGCTTTCGGCATCCTTCACCACTGGCCTGAAGGCAGAGGAGTGGTAGCTGGCCTTGCGAGCCTGCAGGGAGGGGGCGTCCAGCAGCTTGAGCCAGCCTTCAGGGGCGGCAGGCCGTAAGTCTGGAGGAGTCACAGGTGGGCACTCACTTTCAAACAGCCCTGGTCTGGTGTTGGCTCCCATCCCAGCAACTGTACCAGTCTCGCCCTGGTCTGACAGGTCCAAAAAGGCCTGCCGCAGGGATGGTGCTTCCGTGAGTGTAGAGAGAGCGTTGGGCTGTGGCTGGAGGTATGTTGGCACTGGGATGCCACCCGCCGCTCTAGGGGGCCAGAACATGCAGAAGGGGGGGTAAAAAGCGTCCTTGCGGCCTGGCCACAGCAGCCCGGAAAGTCCACTGTTTTTCTGCCCATTCGTCGCCTCACCATCATCCTTCTTCTGCTGACAAAGCCCAAAGGCCGGGAAGGTGTAGGGACTGGGAAAGAGTGAGGTTGGGGGAAACTTCTGGAGCATCCCAAAGCCTTTGCTGGGCACCGGAATGACTGGGTAACTGCGTGGGTTCTTCCTGGGTGAAAGGCCACCAGCATCCAGCTCATCCTCCTCTTCGTACCGACCTCTCTTCTGCCCTAGGTCTGAAGAAATTACGTGGGGCAGCACAGAGCCCACAGCCTTTACTGAGTCCATAGGAGGGCAGTGGGTTGAAGGCAAGGCCCGCTTGCGGCTGCCTCCGTTAAACATGGCTTTCACATCCTCCCAAGCAAACACCATGTCATCTGCTGGTGTCTTGTCGGTCAGCTTGAGGTGTCGGCGCCAGGAGTTAAAGTTGGCGGCGTCGGGCTGCGTGTACTTGGCCTCGGGCGTGCGGTGCGAATGGAAGATAAACTTGTTGGGTGAAAAGTACATGTTGCAGTAGGAGCATTTGATGCACTTGGCTCTGGAGCTGTTGTAGCGAGCTGGGATGAAGCTGCCTCTGCATCCCCAGGCACACTCATGCGACACGTCGAACGCAAAATTGTCAGGGAGCTTGGGTGGTGAGTTCTCACCCAGGAACGACTTGCAGAGCCGTTCTGCCTCACGCTTGGTGATCATGCCGCAGCGGCGAGATGAGATGGGCATTGCCCCGGCCCGTCTGAGGATCTCCAGTTGAACTGGGGTGCACTGCACACATGTGATGCCCAGAGCCACCCTCCGGTTGTGGATCTCATTGTAGCTGTAGTTCTTCAGCAAGGTGTTGGAGATCTGAGCCAGGCACAGACGCTCCTGGTTGTCGATGACCAAGGAGACAATGGGCACCCCATACAGGATGACCTGACCCACCTGGTTGGGCTTGAGGGAGGACCTGGGTGGGGTAAGAGGCTCTTGCTGGAATGAGCTGGGGGGAGAAGCCATAACTATGTCGCTGGGTCCAGGGAGAAGACTCTTTTCCATGCTATGAAGACCTTAACTAGGAAACTGGGAGCTAGACAGCTGTGGACAAAAAAGGAAATGAATGTCAGTCATTTAAAAAAAAAAGAAAAAATGAACACCAGAGACCTGTTTATTTTCTTTATGAAATACAATGACACTCTAAAGATGTTTTAATCTGATTAAATTAAATAGTTTAAAATGTATAGAATAAAAATCTGCTGTACGTTTATACACATTTCTAACAGTAAACGTTTTTATTCCCAAAAGACACTTAAATAAAAAAACTCGCGCTGTTGGTGTCATGTAAAAGCAAATCCGTGTAAATTAGAAACAATAAGCACGAATAAAAGCGACCAGCTCCAAACTTCTAGCATTTTATACCGGACTAATTTACACGGGACTGAAAAAAGAATCATAGCGAACAGAATAAAAATATTTACAATATAAAAAGCAGCCAAATGGGAAATTTAAAAAATGATATACATAAACATTTGTATTTCTGTTAAAAAATATATCAAATAACCACGTGCGTGGCTTTATGATATTTTTTAAATAAACGTGTTAATCGCACAGATCGCTTTAATAAAACAGACATGAGAAAATAAACAGTAAAGAGTTTACTGGTGTTTCCCAACCTCAGATTAATAATAATGATAATAATAATAATAATAAAAATAATAATATAATAATAACATTAATAATAATAATAATAATAATAGCAACACTACTAATAATAGTAATAATTATAATAATATGTGTAATTATTCGTAGTGACAGTGTTATTATAATTATTATAAATAATAGGGTAGTGGTAAAAGTAGCCGGTGTGACATTGTTTGTTATTATTATTATAATTTTTTTATTATACCCTATTATTACTTAAATATTAAAATATCTAAAATATTTCTACCCAGTCCAGCAGTTCTAACCCGGCCGGTCCGTTTCGGAGCGTGTCTGTAAAAGAGGTCTGAAAGTTTGAAGCTCCTCACCTCGGTTCCGTGTTTCGGTCCGAGATATCCAAACCTGCTACAAAACACGGAGCACGACAGCGCTCCCCTCGCATATAACCGCGGGACGTTTAACAGTCGCCCTAAACGCAGTAAACACGCCAGAAAAAAAATAAAAAACAAAAAATTGTCCCAAGAAACGAGACGCCCAGTTTTTCGGTCCCGTTAACCCGAGCGAGTGAGAGAGTCAGTGCAGCCTATTCGCTCTAAAAGACCACAGTTTCTTTCCCCACTCGTACACGGACATGTCCCACCCTCCCTCGTTATGATTGGCTGGCATCTTCACGCCTCCTGTGATGGATTGGATAGTTGTTCATATTCACAAGTGGTTCATTAATCGACAGACTGCTTATCCAATTGTAGGCCAGGGAGGGCGTGGCTGTACAGAAAACGGGTGGGAGAAAAGAATGCACTCGCGAACAGTTTTTCGTCTCTGATTGGTTCTGCCTTCGTGCCTCGAACTACCAAGTGACGTTTAACTAACGGTCGCTCAAGTTTGTTTAGATAAAAATGCACGCTTTAAAACATTATTTTATCTTTTCTTGTTAGTACTGAACTCAAAATTTGACTACACTAAGGCCAGTTAAATCTAGAAGCAATTTTAAACCAGAACAGGTGACAAATGGGCAAAACAGTAGAGTAAAATGTTTGTCTCATTATATCGTGTTTTACATGTGTTGAATAGGTATACATTTCACCCATAATCTGGAGAAAGTTCCACAGATCTATGCTGAATCTCGTTCATATCTATGTCAACAATGTATAGCCTATCAAAATTTCACTAAACAAGAATTCCGTTTTATAAAAATAACCACAAAGTGGAGTCCCTCCACAAACTGATTTTTTTGAATTACCGATGAGCAACAGCACTTATTCAAATTAACATTAATTATGATTCTCTTACTAATGTTCTGCACTGGTGACATGGATGCATATGCTGTGGGTATTAAACACAATTAATTAGCACAGAAAATGTATGGGACTATAATTGGCCTACAAGGCCTAATTAGTGTTTATTATTATTATTATTAATAATAACAATAAATATAACAGACATAAATAGTCCATTACTCTCATTCACCTGTAACCCATTCCACTCACCCCAGGTGTCCAATGTCTCTAAAGCCTAAAGGTCATGGAGATCACTGATGTATCATGTATGAATAATGGACACTTATTAATGAAGGAGGACGGGGGAGGCAGAGAATGGAAAGAGGACAAATGTCAACCTGCCATTTTTTCATCATTACAAGTGCAGCACAGCCTCCATCGACCACAGTCCAGAGCAAAAAAGAAAAAGGGCTAAAAGTGATCATTTAAAAGAGAAGGCATCTTTCATCAACAAACCAGTTCATCAATAACATTCTCCTACAACAGACTGCCAGGTTTATTGATTTAACCATGAAATTATTAAAAATTATCCCAGGCCCCCTTGAAAGGACACCACCATAAATGTTGGCATTAATGAAGTTCCTCAATAATGAAGACCAGTCAGATGCCATGCAGCTTTTCTAGGCCCATATGCAGGTCTGAGAACAGTGCTAACGTCACCGTGTGATTAATAGAGAACTAGTGGAGGTGAAGTGTTGGATGGGGTCCCATCTGCTGGCCCCTCAAACTCATTTGGAGCTCCTCTGGCTGCCTTTTGTCTCCTCAAGACAGGGCCAGTGCTGAGGCCACCACTAGACTACCAGACTATATGTGGGCCTGCAGTTACACATTAGCATGCTGGGTGGAATTTCAGAGACTTTACAATACACACTCAGAAAAAAGGAAATGAATTTAGATAAGATGCATGAATGCATACTGATTGATGGAATGTTTTTTTCTCTCCCAAAAATGACTCTCACCACTCATTTTCAAATCATACACATTTCTGTAGGTCTGTATAAATCAGATCATGGTGAAAATTAAAGAGCTTGAAAATTTAGTTTAGGCATCAATAAATCACGACTTTTCCCATGCACCGAAATGTGGGAGCGTTTTGCGTGCGTGGGCGCGCGCGCGCGCGCGCGTGTGTGTGTGTGCGCGTGTGTGCGCGCGCGTGTGTGTGTGTGTGAATCCCCGCGCCCCCCGCTATGAAATAAATCACGCGCATAAAAAAGAAACTGCAAAACCGAAATATGGTCCCAAACCGAAAACAGAAAAGCAAACGGGACTCATTCTTAAACAAAGAAAACCTTCCTCATTTATTAATTTTTCAAGCTAATAATGTGTCCATTAAAATATTGATTTACCAAATAAAGGAAAACAAAACGTGGATCCTAAAAAAGCCGTTTTCTGTATTCATCCACATTTAAATGCCGTCCACTCCATGAATTCACTGGTATTCACTTTCTGTTTTTTACTGAATCTAGAACATTGCTTTTACTATGACTGGAACTCAGGTGCGATTCTTACGTCGCTCTGACGTCACGGATATCACCTGGAATATGAATCATGCTTACAATAAATGGTGATCACTGTGTTAGAGTGTTGGGTCGTCTAGTCATTAAACAATCCAGATCATTCAAACGACATATATATGAGACACGGATGATTGTGTTTGTGTTGAATTTTCCAGCAGGTTGTTCAGTTAAAAGTCAGGATCATTGGGCTTTGCCAGCATGGTGGGGGGAAAGTCTGGTTTTGAAGTCTGGTTTTGAAACTTTAAAAAGTTCAGAAACAAAATTCATTGCTATTGTTCAAACAACTGGTCGCTACATAGAGGCCAAACTGACTGATATATAACATGCAATGGTCGCTATGTAGAAGCCAAGTTGACTGATTTAATGTGTAATACAATAATAGACAGGACACGACCTCTAAATTCGTTGGCAGAAAACTGCAGAAACACTGATGCATGTATGAACTGTGTTTATACTCGTGTTTTTAACAACGTAGCTAAAATGAGCCGAGCTCCGATCTCCTCTCAGTATTTAGTAAATGATGTATATGTGCTTTGATAAAGTGGTTAGAGAAAGAGGGAGAGAGATGAGTGATCCGAGATGAATAGAGATTAAATGAGCATGTGCGGACGACTTAAATTGTTGCTTTTCAAAAATGAAAATCACAAGAAACTATAAAAAAATATGCATTAGACTGCGTACCTTATCAGCTGTTGAAGCAGAATGCGAACGATGTTCTGAAATCCAGCTCGGTCCGGAGCACCAGGCAGACTCTCGAGGAAATACACTTAAAAAACAAACACAAACAAACAAAAAACTCAGTATTTACACATTTATACCACTATTCAAGTGTCTGCTCTGTAAAATAAAATACAGAATTAAGAACGAGATTTAAAAAGCATCGCACTCTAATGCTTTTAACTCTGGAATCCCATTCTTTTTAAGCAATTATATTCAAAACAATTGATATATGAGGCAAATACCCAACCCTGTATTTAAAGAGAAAAAAAAGTGCTTCATACCAACAATTTCTGCGTGATTCTTTTTTTTATGAATAAAACAAAGCCGGACTGCACATCGATACGTAATTTTGCAATAAAAAAGAAAGAAGCGCTCTTGTCTCAAACAAGCTTCATCTATTAACGTTAGCAGCCACAGCCTGAATTAGGAAGATAATTGGATCATTATAAGCAGATGGGAAGCACAGGGACATTTTCTCATCTTTCATATGAACAGTATTGCTCGCCTGAAGTACGAAAGTGAAACTTCTTTTGTTTTTGTTGGGCTAATTCCACAAATAAACACTCAAACCGTTCAATACAGCAGTTTCTATAACAACATACAAACCAGTCCTTCTAAATAGACCTCCAATTCACTGGTAACCCACCACTTCATCAAAAACTGGTACACAAAGATGTGATCTATCTGAACTGAGTCTGGAGACTCCTATTCCAGAATAGGACTCATGCAAAGTTTTAAACCATGAAGCATATCATAAATGTTCCTACCTTTATATCCACCATGCAGCTTCTCCTTCCTCTCCTCTCCAGCTTCTGTTCCTGAGCCTCTCCAGCTCAGCACTGAGCTCCACCAACAGGGACAGGTGGGGGGTGGACTGAGTGAGCTGAGCTCCACCTGAAGGGGCTGAGGGGGGAACACTGACTGCTGCACAGCCTAGGCTGCCTTGCCTTGTTGAGTCGAGCGGATGAGGCATGAAAAACCCACAGCAAACAGGACTGCTGTGCAATGGGGACAGGGCTTGGAAAACACACTTTTCCTCATGCTGAGCGCTGAGCCGGGACAGCCTCTTTACTGCATTATAAAAATGGATCATGGCACATCACCCTCCATCCTCGCTGCCTTAAAGCAGGCAGCGAAACCTGAAACTGAGGGGAAAAAAGCTGTAGTATTATGTGCTGCTGGTGCAGATTTGAACATACTATTACAAATCCATAAAGTAATAATATTCATAGACTGATAAAAAATGCAATTAGGAAGATTGTTCTTTCTTTAAATGTCCTTGGTTTAAGACAATGGGATGCAAAAAAGCGGCCCTGTTATCTTACAATTGCTACAAACCAATTTTGTAATAAGAATCTCTTTAGGCAGCTTCTCAAACTGAGCCTGAAGATCCATGCATGTTTGCTTTAAAAATATATGAAGTCTATAAATGTGTGTATTAGTGAAATGAAAAAAGATTTCTACAAGACAAACCGATTAAAAAGATATGCCTGTGCCTGTTGTGTAGTTGCGGTACTTTTTAATAAAGAAACACCATAACACCAGAACACCAGAACAAACACCAGAACAAACCGTCACTTCTAAAATTAAAATGACTAATGTATTCAGCCCTAACTATGTTAAACATTATTTATCTTGGAACAAGTAGCAAGTTAGAGCAGCATTCAGCAAGAGTACCTTAGGGTAAATAGAGTAGAGTCAGAGAGAGGGCCTGTCCACTTACATGGCCCTCAGAAATGATCTATTTTGGCTATGGAATGTTCAAAATAAGAACATGAAAACACCCAACTACAGTTTAGCATTATCAGTCAAAAAAGTGTTACAAACACTTGTTTCTGCTTTGAAACGTTCATGGTTGCTTGTGAGATTGAACTCTGTACAAATGATTTACGAGGAGGATTTGGTTGTGTTGGTAATTCCTTAGATTACTGTATCTTTTACAGTTTTTATAAATCTACTTGAAAGCTGTAAGGAAAGCTGTCCTAACATAATTTACTGAAGGCTACAGTCTATTTTTCCATTTTTGCCATGAGATTTACTTGTGTATACTTCATGTAGATGTTTATCTCAGGAAGAAGTATGACTTCATATGGGCATCCCATAGGTAAGTAGCACTGTTACTAGTTACAATTAATCAGTTATGTGTAATTAAGTAATTTTGTGGATTTGTACTTTGAAGAAATATTAATAACATCCATTCTGCATTCTTTGTCTGGGTTAATTTCATTCTCTTTTTTCTGTTCAGTTTCTGGACTACTTTTTATTTTAGAGAAGAACAAAGCCTAATAAACCTCAGTTTCCGTGCATATTGATGTTCAGAGGGTCGACTGCAGTTCTACAGGGGACTCCATATTTGCAAAGTTTATGGGACTGATGCTTTTCTACTTGCACTCAAGTTTTTTTTTCTTTATTTCTACTTGAGTCGTTAACTCTTTGAAGCAACCTGTGCATTTACTATATCTTACAATGAACAAGTCGGCTGTTTTCAGTAACCCAACTTTAAAATAAAGGTACACATTTATGCCCACATATAGGTTTTGCCCCACTCTTCAATTGCATTGTTGCAATTGTCACACCTTACTACCTTTAATGTAAGACATACGACAAATTCAAACATTTTAAATAAACAATATTGAAACTGCATAGTTTTGTTTACAGTGAGTACTGTCAAAAGCAAGTCACTCAAGTTGTTTGTACAGTCATGCTAGAGTTTGCAAACTCTAGAATTTTCAGGATTTCTACATAAATGAAGTGTGATCAGGCATTCATAAGTCACAAGAAGAATTCAATAAAATAAACACAATTACATAACGATTTGTATTCACCTAGTAAACAAACTGACCCAACAATAACTTTCTTTGTTACAAAAGTATGTGAAATTCTGCTTTCAGCTGAATTGAAGTACTTGATCACAAATGATTTCAACCAAATGTTTCCTGTAACCACTGGGCAGTCCTGCACATCTACCCAGATTACAGAACCGTTTCAACTCAGTAATGTTGGTGCAGTTTTACTGGATTATGATCTGGACTTTGAACTGGTCCAGTGGCAGCAAAACAGCTCCAAATCGTGATGCTGCCACCACCATGTTTCACAAGTGAGATGAGGTTCTTAGAGCGGAATGCAATATTTTTGCCAAACAATTTTTGCATTTAAATTCTTGTCTGAGCCATCCAAATAAAAATCTTTTAGTAGACTTTTTGGTTAATTCACGTGATCTTCAGAAAAACTGTCAGGTTTTCTCCCTGCTATCATGTCATATACACTGTTATTGTTCAGTGTTTGTCTGACAGACTCATGAACGCTGAAACTGACCAGTGCAGATGAGGAGATTCCTGCAGATCCTAAAATATCCCCCTGAACCTCCCAGAACCTTCTACAGCTTGCCTTGGAGGGATTTTTGTTCAATAACCACACCAGGAATGGTAACCCTGCTGTTGAATTAATACTCTATCAGCCTGACTGGTGAAGTCAAAACTTTTCAGAAACTGTATTGTATCCTTTTACATCCTGATTAACACAGACTGTTGTATTTCTGAGATCCATAGGGATTTTCTATACACACTCACACCTGACTGTCATCCAGATGTTTGAACATTACCCCCACAACAAAAGGTTCACACAAAGACATTTAACATTGGATCATTTTGGTCAGTAAATGAAACGATGTGTAAGAGTTTGTGTTATTTGTTTTATCAGATCTTCTATATCTATTGTTTTACTGAAATAAAGATTAAAATCCTAGATGAAGATGAAAATCTGGTCACATTTTAGGTCAGATTCCTGTTCCCCATCTTTCAACCATGACTGTATCTTTCCTGTTTGATTTATTTTTAGTAAAACCCTTAAATCTCAGGCTTTATTTCTTTTTTTTTTTTTAAGATAAAACCTGTTAAAGGTGCTTGCTGCCAATGCACCTTGATCAATGAAATCTTCAACATAAGAGACAGCTAGCTAAAGTCTTTGGCAACGTCAGTTTGATATACCATTCTAGGAAATCCCATTAAGTGTTGTGTGCTTTAAATTACGTGGATGTTCTTTAAATGTTTTTTTTACCTTTTTTTCATGGCCAAAACAAAACTGGTATGGCACTGGTCCAAAGAACTCTTTCGGATGTCTTTATTTTTAACAAATTGTTTTACTTTTCACAGCAAACTCCTTACCTCCTATGTTTGTTAATTATGGTGTGTGTAGACATAATGGAGAATTTCAAAGCCACTGGATAACACTGTGGATGGAGAAAGTCCCTTCCTCTTCTACAGTACAGTCGCCTGCAGACTAATGAAAAAGTTTAAACGGGTTAAGATCAACAAACCATTCGCAAATGAGTTCGCAGACAAGAGTATTAGGCAGAATATTGATCCCAGTGTGCTTTTGTAATATGAGTAGCTTCATGTATAAAGTATGCAGGGGTCATATGCATTGCACCAGGTGAATGGGGATCACAGTTAAGCAAGCTCCTCTAACTTCTACTTCCTTAATTACTATGCAGGTCCAGAGCCAGGCCTTTTATTGCCTTCATAATTAGACACTTTCAGCACAGGATTCCTTTAAGAACCTCATTGACTCATTGATCAACTGGCATCACTCTTTCTCTACTGGCATAAAGCATGCAAGTGGGATCGCACTCTCTCTCCCTCCCTCCCTCCCTCTCTCTCGGACATCTGCCACCAGAAGCTGTTCTTGGTGAGAGAAATCTGAATCTTTGCCATACATGTACACAGAGAACTAATTTGGAGAAAACCACAACTTACTCTCTCTCCCTCTCTCTCTCTCTCTTACTCTCGCTCTCACTCTCTGGCTCATTAAGGGCTCTCTCTCAGTTCCTCTCACCACCGACTTGTAAACAGCTTTTAATGTGGCTATTAGAGGAAGAAGACAGGAAGCAGGGAAAACACATAGCTTTTCATTATTCATGAGGAGCTTTAATCCATTGCTTAATCACCATTGTTTGCATGGAGCAGGCCAGCAGTGGTGCACTTCTGGAGACAGGAAGTCCATTAACCATTTATGAGCCCTGTAATTTTAAAATTTCATTCATTTACACAGTGCCAAAAATCATCAAGACATTCCACAACATTAGTACCAGGGAACATGTTGTACATTGATGTATTAGCTGTATGTCATTTCTGGTATTGTAACAAAACTTTGCGTCTCCAGTACGGCAATTTTGTTGGAGACGTGAAAGACATGCTTAACTTCAGTGAATGTTAATGTAACAATATTTTATTCAAAGCAATTTTTGACCATTTCTTTTTTGACCATTTCATCTGTTCATCACAAAGGCTTAAGTTTCATTTCAGCTTTGATGCGGACACACTGCTCATGCCACCAGATCTATCATATAATTTTATAATAATTATCAGCATTAAGGATATGTTACATTCAGAGTAATTACTGAATATATACAACATTCTAACCTTTCATATATTGTATTTATTAAAACAATATACTTTTCTTTTCTTTAAAAAGAAAATTTAAGCACAACATACTGTCAAGCAAAATCTGAATGTGAGTAAACTATTCAAAGGGACAACTTATTTCTCTTCAAATGCTTAAGTCATCCCCACTCCCACCAAATCCACGCCCACAATGAGCTGCAGTTTTCTAATGGTGTAAAACTAAAAAAATGAAAAAGCCATAAGGCTTTGATATGACAGTGACAATATACAAACAGAGACATTTAGCCAGTTTTCAAATGCAAAAGTATTAGCACCCAGATCTGATGACTGTTATATTGATTGTCTAAAAAAATAAAAACACATCCTCTACAGAGAACACAGTTGTGTATATTGTTTGAACATGCCATGTTAATTGGGAGAATTTAATACATTGGGGGAAAAAAGATTTAAAAAAAAAGGTGGGTTGTGCAAAATTTGTGGCACATTTTATTTTTTCCAATAAAACTCAACAAATAAACAGAAGGTGTCCATAAAAATGCCATATTTACAATTGTTGTACAATGCATACTTTTTTGTCAAAAAATCAACAAAGCTTGTGATTGGACTGGGAGTCCTCAAACTTTTCCATATGACTGTGATTTTACCCACCAAAGACATAGAGCTGAGTTGAGTAGATTAGTAATCTGAGCGTGTAAACTCCAGGCACTCAGTCCAGTTGAGATCGCTTGTTACAGTCCTCCGCTGCCCCCAAGCATTAATTGTGCAGTCTTCTAATCCATGCTGTAATCCCTGCTAACATACAGGGGAATAAAGATTAAATTGTTTACTGTTCCATGTATACACAGAGTAACAAAAAATGGACATGCTGAGGAAAACACCTCTATTTAAGAAAATGGTGTATATTTTGTCTGATCTCATATAACAAATAAGCAAATAAACCAAATAATACTGTGTGTGGTTTCACAGTAAACAGGGAAGGAACCGTTTTAACAGCCAATGAAAGTGTATTGTTGAGGACAAACATTTTAATTCGTATAGATCTAGGTCTGTACCAATAAAAAGGAATAATCAGAGCTCACAATATGTGAAATGTTTTCACCAAAATGACATCATTAAATACAGAGACCCTTCAGTGAAATGTTCTACCTGGAAGGCACCACTGGGCAAAAACACAGCAAACAAAACCAATTAACAGACATAATTATTTTTCAGGCAACAAAGCAAATCTCTTTCTATTTTTTAAATAACAATCGTCATTAGCCATCTTTCATAAACAGCAAAAACAATGAAAAACATATTAAAGTAATCTCTGCTTAATGTGAATTAACGGGGCATATTGCAACAGCTGAGTTCTTCCATGACAAGAGGGAAAAACACTCTTACTAACACAATCATATGTGCCACAATATTGCATAAAGATCAAATCCACAGTGACGCCATCCAATAGTGCCTCAGCATCAGACCAGAAAACAAGCGGTCATTAATGCAGAGAGATTAAACCCATGCCTGAAACAGTCACGACTGGCAATGGTTGTTATTGATATGAACCAAAAACAGGCTTTTATCACATGATTAAATGATAAATCATGTTTGCTATTTTGTCACTGAGGAGATTAGGATGTGTGTTATTGCCGGAGAATGAGGTGAATAAAAACAATGGATCCGAAAGCAGAAAAACAGCTGTGTTTTTGAGGTTGTTTGCTGAGTCTTTAGCCAACCCACTGTAAACACATTCCACCTCCTAATAAAGAAATGCATACAGCCTCAAAATAAAATACATCAGTACCCAACAAATGTATTCATTGCTCATTTTGTTCTATGATGCAAGCCTTTTGATGCTACATAGGACGTATTTAAATGGTCATTTGAAAACTATTTACAGCAGGTATATATTTTCTGGGTTTTAACTTGTTTGTACAAATTTGTAGAATGTAGATGAAGGTATGGTCAAAAAGACAAGCAGATTAGACCATTCTGTAATGAATGCCTAAAATATGTAAACACAAACACACACACGTCCACAAAATAGAGGCCTTATGTAAAAATGGTCCAGTTTTGAGTGTATAAATGCCTTTGGTTCCCCTCTCTGCTCATGACGTGTTGACCAGCTGGGGAAAGGTCTCACTCCCAAATTCTGACGAAGTGCCTCTAAAGGAGCAGTTTCATAAGAAGCTTAAGAGCTTGGCAGGTTTTAAACACTGGCTTATTGACTGTGTG
The DNA here is from genome assembly GCA_037974365.1 of Hydrocynus forskahlii. NCBI lineage: Eukaryota > Metazoa > Chordata > Actinopteri > Characiformes > Alestidae > Hydrocynus > Hydrocynus forskahlii. The sequence continues at coordinate 2,566,659 of JBBPCX010000035.1, read as the reverse complement.
GTTAGCAAGCCTAGATAAAGAGGTGTTTGTATGGATTGGTTATTCCATTCAGTTCACACAGTGAAGCACATCAACCAACCTTAAAACAAAAGGTGTCTGCAACTTTCAGCATTCAACATAATTAACATGCATTTCCAGCCCTATGCAAAAGTTTGAACTTTAGTCCACAATTGCTGTTTATTTGCAGAGTTAAACATTCTATGAAAACATTTTATGCCTTAATTTGTTGCACAGGCCACATTTTATGATATATAAACAAAAACTCTGCATTAAAATGTGCAGATGTTCTATGCAGAGGATGTGTACTTAGTTTCAGGTAGAAAATCAACAAATGTCATAGTCAGACCCAGACACTGGATGACTAAGTCACGCAATATTGGCCAATAAAACACTGAATATACTTTAAAGTTGTGTAAGTTATATTACAACAAACACTTCTCCAGTATATCAGACTAAATCTTTTGGAGTCTTGACTTATAGACCATTAGTTATAGACCATACAAAATGACAAAATGTTTCTAGATCAGGTCCAACTCAACAATAATCAGAAAACTAAATTGAAATGTTCCAGGAACAAAAAGGACAGATTGAAGTTCTATTTGCTTTTATGTAAATATGTTTTTTCCTCAATCCCTGCCAACGCTGTGCACTTCACCACTTTGTTAAGCTTAGCGGACATGCTTACCGAGAAACTGCTTACTGTAAGGCCTTGCCCGTTAAACTGACAGATGTTTTACTTTTCTGTTCCTTAAGTGCTTTCGGGTGTGTTTTTATGCCATCCCAACTACTGCAGCTGCAGCAAGTGATTTAGATTTGCAGATTACGGAACTCTTTCTAAAGAGTGTAAAAGCATGCTTCATCACTCTTAAGTGAAAATGTGGTAAAGAGAGGGAGAGAGAGAGAGAAAGAGAGGGAGAGAAAGAGAGGGAGGTAAAGAGAGAGAAAAACATGTTTACACAGTAACAGTAAAAAACATATGCGGCACATTAGTGCCGTTCCAGATGTTGCCATCGTAATCTGGCGAGCGCCTCCCTGATTGGTCGTAAAGTTGTAATCATGTAAATCTTTGAGTAAACTGTTAATGACAGTGCTTTCATGTTGATAAGGAGCGAGAGAGGGCAGATACAGTCCAGATTCTTAAATAGGTTAAAATGCCGAGGGTTTCAGACGTTGACAGTCTGTCTTTAAACACATTCATGTTACTTTTAAAAGCACGGATAATAAAAAAAAGTCTGACAGTAATACTTTTGAGACATAAGTATGACTGTAGTAAAGGGGATAAAATGTGAGAACAATGGTTTAATGTGACGCATGGCTTGGAGTTCGTTTGGCTGAGAGCAGTAATCGTTTTCAGCACCACGGACAGCAACACTCTTAACTCACTCGATACACTGGGAAAGCTGGGAGAAGACGACTGAGGGAGCTTATACTTATAACGTCTTTAAAAGATAAGGCTATTGTGCTTTATTACAGTCAGTACCACATATTCACTTCTGTCTGTGTCGAACTGAAGGAGGAATCAAGTAATCACCTCTTTTTCTTCTTTTTATTTAAACATGTGGTTGATAAGTAAAAGTTGCTTGTTTGGTGTCTTTGACCCACAATTGTCCTGCCACACACACACACACACACACACACACACATACAGGTCCTACCCTTTTCCCTTATACACACCACCTTACACACAGAGAGATCCGTGGGATCATATATTTATTCCATATATTTTATATATTTTGTCGTGTCCAAAGGTTTCTGTGCCCGAGTCATTTTTTTTAATTTTGTAAGCGAAACAAAGTCCACATCCTTTACAGAGGACATACCTTTTCACATTTTAATGCACAAGTACTGTTTACTTGCTGAATTAAACAGGTTGGAAAACTATGTGGACTGTGTCAAGTTATGGTACATTTTATATTTTATACACATTTACATTTTTGTTAGATTCAGTTAAAAAGGGACATTGTTCATTAACATTTGCTGAGGAATGCCACATTTAAGTGTATCGCCTATAGATGTTTAACTTGCTTTCAAATTAAAAATGGGCTGGGCTGCATATGGTTGTATATTAGTAAGCATTTGTATTTGATTCTTAATATATATCATGTATGTATCATATACATATATGTATGTGTATCTTCATGTATTAAATTTAATACATGAAGATACACACACACACACACACACACAGAGTCTCATAACTCATAACACGTTTGTCCTTGATAATTGCCCGATGACTGGCATGTCTGAAGGAGACAAAAAGCCCCAAAAGCCTTCAGCTCATTTGATCTCCACTGGAGATCAGCCACTGAGGGCTGCCTTCACGCAACACACTCTGAGCACATGCCCCCAATCAAGCACACGTACTAGATCCTGGACAGTAGGGGTCAGATTTTGAATGATAATGAAAGACAATGACATGCGTTTCGATTTCTTAATGGACACCTGCCACCAGAAACTGCAGCAGGAAGATGAGAGAAATCTGAATGTTTCAATTTTTGCGTACTGTTCTCTCTCTCTCTCTCTCTCTCTCTCTCTCTCTCTCTCTGACTTTCATTTCTTTACTTTCCCTTTCTCTCTCTCTCTCTCTCTCTCTCTCTCTCTCTCTCTCGTTATTGTGCCTGGTTGCTCTGCAGTCCTCAGTGAGTGAGCGTGCTATCACCGCACGCTTTTCTTTTGGCATTGTTAAAACTAAATGAAACAAGGTAATTAGCTTGTTACAATTAAAGTGACTCGACTGGATAAATTGTAATCACCCGAAATGAAGTTAGGCTTCCCTGCAGGATCGGCCAGCCAGCTGAGCAGCCTCATTTGCATAATTAAAATATACAAATGATAATGGATTTTGTACTCAATATCCAGCGGCTGTAAATCCAGAGAAATATGAATATTACAATAACAACAGGGTTGCCTTGAGGAAAACAGGATGATGTTCCTTGTCCTTTCTCTCTCTCTCTCTCTCTCTGTCTGCCTTTCTCTCTCCCTCGCTCATCTCTGTAGGGCTGGGAGATGACTTTGGATACGTGAACAGAGGTACCATTTGAAAAAAAAGAGGAGAAATAAAATAGATGAAAAACATTCAAAAATGATATTAGTTAATAATGCCTGTGGTGGAACACAAGGGGAGGAGAGAGGAGAGAGAGAGAGAGAGAGAGAGAGAGAGAGAGGTGGACCAATTACATTTGCAAATTGTGAGCTGCTGGTCCTCATAGCTTTTGCTCTACCTCAAGGGAAGCCTTTTGCCTGATTACACGAAAATGGGATTGAATTAAACATCTAAAGGGTTGTCCTAAGACAAACTGAAATGAAATTAGACTCGCTCTTTTAGCTGCGAGCATAAGGAAGCTGGCAGAGAGAGAGGAATCCAAAAATGACGGAAAAAAGAGATGGAGGAATTTTGCAATTAGGTGAGAGATGTCATGAAATTAAGCCTTAGAGCTTTTCCCACCTCCTGTGCGATTTGGCCATTAAAGCTTGAAGGAATTATGCTCACAACATCTGGAAGTCTTCAGTGTTCGCAGAGCAACCTCATGCAAAGCTGAACAGAAGATGGCTTCCGGAGTCGTTTCTTGTGGCAATCCTCTTCAGAATTTCAGGGTAGCTCTGGATAGGAATATCGCTTGTTGTTTTCTGGAGGGAAAATGCATGGCATAAACAGAGGCAAGCCTAAAAGCAGCCGGGCACTCATCTCCATAAGTGTGTGTGAGAGACAGAGCCTAGGCCTTGATGCATATTCACCCGTAGCAAGATAGAGGCAGAGAGGCAGGATCACTGGACAGTATTGGTGTAAAAATGCATCATGATCCATCAGGCTGAAAAAGGTGACTCAAGAGCAGTAGTTGAACGCACAATGAATTATAATGAATCAAGAAAAGAATATAAATAAAAACATACATTCCCATTTTGGCCAGAAGAACATTTGAAACATTAGATTATTGTTATGTTAACTTATTAAGTTCAGTTTAAATATTAAGGCTGTCCAAAAATGTTTCAAGCCCTTTCAAACAAAAAACAATTAACCCCAGTGCAGCATCTAAACAAAGATTTTCAGTTTATTAAGGTCTGCGAATGGTGAAACCCTTTCAAAGTTCTTTAAGTTCTTTTATTTGTTCAAGCGGTTTATTAGTTAAAGTGTTTTTAATGCATGTTTGATGAAGCACTGTCTTGTAATAACCAATCTCTTTTCTTCTTCAGTTTCTTCACTGACTGTAGAGCATTGTAGAGCATTGTAGGATCATTAATCCCTCTGTCGACACACTTCCTGTGCCACTGGCTGATACTCAGTACTAAAGCATGATAGATCCATTCCCAACAAAAGTATGTACAACATAAGCTTCTCCATCCCCATCATGAAAGGCAGTGAATGAGAAACTCTTGAAGAGAGTAAGGGGTTAATACAGTTTTAATGCAGTGAAGTCTGACATTTGATGCATTTAAATAATTCTGAAAGAATCTAATTAAACTGTTGTGAGGTCAGAGATTTACACTCAAACTGGACAGATTGATTGTAAAGTTTGGGCAGCTAGAGCATCGCTTCATACTGCTTTTTAATTTGTGCAGCAATACAACTACAACATGAAGAAGTAATGACTCACTGTGTGAACGCAGGTGTGCCTGTGTGTAAACATAGGTCGTGTACGGGAAGCACCAGGGTGCACTCTTACTGCAAAACGAACGACTTCTCTACGGCATGCCAGTGCAATAACACCAAGCCAAGCTGTAAGTAAATAATTTGCAGTAATCAAAGTTAATGGAACCCAATGGGAGAGACTTACTGTATTGCAATAATCTCATTTAGGAGACAGCAGATTTAGTGGATAATTGGACATAAGTAAAATTGAATTCCCCAGCTCAATTACACAGCCGTTCAGCTTTAAATCAGCAAACACAGGTCAAGCTACACACACAAACATTTTATACTTGGCAGGAGACACACAAAAGAAATATGTATAACTCTGTTGACTTATACTATTTTACATCAGCGGAGCCCATGTAAGAATCTATTTATCAGATTGGTTCCCAAGACAATCCTATTTGCATTTCCTTTTCATTATCTGCCAGGGTAATGAGAATTTTATACTTTTCCTAATTAATAATACATAATTTTGTATCATTAAAGTAGAAAAGTGTGTTTTCTGGTGGCTATCAATGTTTGTATAAACCACAGCAAAATCATGGCAGTATAAATCTGTGATTGCATCACATAAGGTCACTATAACCAGAGAGGTGGGATGTGACCATGACAGATTTGCACTGGGCTGGGAATGAAGAAGGAATCTAAATTAATTTGACACCTCTGCCTGCTCCTGTCCCGTCCTCTGTCGCGCTTGCCTCCAGCCATGCTGTGGTAGCAGGCCTGTCACTGTTTCAGGTCAATCTGAGTCCACAGCTCCGCTCCTGGGATCGACTGGGCTGTGTTTGCTCTCCAGACCTTCCAGTGAAGCTAAACCTCAGGGTGCATCATTAAAGCAAGAGTTCAAACCGAAAATCAAATTTACACAGTTGTCCCCTTAACCCAAATGTAGTCAATTGGCCAAGTCAAGTTTAGTATATTAAAGTTTGTTTCAGCACCGGCGCTGTGATGCTAATGTGGTTAACAAATAAAAAAGCTTGTGTGAAGTTTACGCTTAACTCATAACATAAAATCTTAAGTAGACTTGCTTATGCGGTTTCTGACACTGTATGACTATAAAATGAGTTATAATGGACAAAAAAAGTAGCTTCATTAGCTGTTAGTACTGTTTTTAGCTACTGATGTACTTTTGTCCATATTTATAGATAACAGGGTGTCATACAGTCCCAGAAACCACATAAGCAAGTCTGGTTGAGCTTACTTAATATGTGGTTTAAAGCAAGTATGGGATGGTTTAGGCATGCAGTTTGCATGCATGTCAACCAGGAAACAAATAATGAAGTAAATACATCATTTCCATAGTGGGAAATGGGCAACTGGTCAAGTCTCTCTCCCTCTCTCTCTCTCTCTCAATCAATCTCTCCTGCCTCTCTTTCCTGGATTGCTGTCAATTTCGTGATGAAAATGGTCGATTCCTTAAACCCCAAACTGTAAGTGTGTTCAGGCCATTGGTTACATTCAATACCTAAATGTACTTAAATCATCATTTTAAGTAATGTCTCCTTTTTTCTAGGGCTCAGACTTCTCAAAAAAGCTCAAATCCAGGCGGTGCAGTGGGGCACAGCTTAGCCCAGCTTAGTTCTTTGTGACGGACGTAGGCCCAAAATGATGTATTTAATCTTAAGATATTAAGCAAGGTTATTTTTACTTACTACCGCTCAGTAATAAAATCACAATTGCTCAAAGATCACTCGAAAAACTAAATCAATGAGAGTGGCTCTTTAATCAGGGGCCCTCTGTGAAGCGGCCGAGGGGTTTAAGGGCGCCCGCTATAACAGCGAAATAAAGCCGTCAGGAATATGAAGGAGGGATGAGATGATTAAATGTTATTTACAGGAAGGGCAGGGGAAAATTAAGCAGCACCTCCATGACATCTTCTGCTGAAACAGAGCATCCGAATGGACTCCTTCAGCCCTGCCTCACCGCTTTCACCCCTCTGAGTAGGAAATGAGTGCACAATAAGTGTACGATGAGCTGTCATTATTCTCTCTCTCCCTCCCTCCTTTTCACACGACAAGTGATTCATTTAAATAACTTACAGGTCCAATTAGAGCGAAAATTAAATTGTCATTATTTAAGTGGGTAGCAGGAAGAGAAAGTGACAGGAGGCAGAAGTGGCTTTTGTCCCTTGGGGCCTCTTGTAGTTACAGCAAGGAATACACAGAGAGCCAATGCAGGTAGTGGCGGACGGCTCCAGGTAAAACTCCTGTACATGTGGAAAAAACTGAAGAAGTGTGTTTCTATAGAAACAAATACAAAAGCACTGGAGTGGTGCAATAAAAAGATGTACGCCTTCTGCAGTGCTTAGTGGTGTAACAATGCATCAAAATAGTGTCATATCGCAATGCAAAAACATGATCTATCATGGCGAGCGAGCAGTCCATTAATTATAATATTGATGTTTATGCATTCTTTATAAACCTGCACCAATCAACAACCAAGTCCAGTATGTTCATGCCATACATCACCCTACCCACCTTCCAGCTCTAATCTCTTTAATAAACTGTGCCAGAACTGAATACTGTCATCACTTTTCTTCATTTAAATTTCGTTCCAAATATTGTGGGAACACTCAATTGTTTTCAGTCTAACTTTGTTGAATGTCCTGAGTGTGTCGAACTGTGACCCCTGAACGGCAGTCTAGATGAATCGTGAGTTGTCCGTATCTGTACACCTCTAACAGGTGTACATATGGTCCTTTTCCTGATTACTTTCTAAAAAATCTATATTTATTTTGCTGTTCTATTGTTCTGTTGTCCTTTTAAATGTATTATAGTATTTTACATTTAAAATTTTTACAACCAAAGTTGACACAAAGCAGCTTTACAGAGTCCAGGTCCAAGTCCCTAGTGAGCAAGTCAAGGGCAAGAGAGGTGAGGAAAAACTCCCTGAGCTAGAGGAATGAACCTTGGGAGGAACCAAGACTCAAAAGGGCCCAGAGAGATATTTTAATAGAAACCTACAGAAATGCATATGCACTAAAGTCCATATTCAAAGGGATATAATGTATACACCAATACAATTGATCACATATACAAATACTATATAAACAGCAATTTTCACCCCAAAAATATTCATGTTAAACATTAGGAGGCTGGACGTTTGAACTCCAGCAATGCTACAACCAGCCATCAAAGCCAAAGGGGAGAAATGTCTGGTGAGACTAAGGGGCAGAAAGTCGGGAACTAATGAAAAAAAAACACAAACATTTAAATTCTTTACACCTCTACCAAATGCAGAACTAAAAGAAAGTTAGGGTTACGTTCACAGTACAGTCCTTATTGCTGAATTCTGATTTCTGATTCAGATCCAGTCTTCCACCTTGGATGGTTCACACTGATGTTTATAAGTGGCCTGCCTCTGCCTTTAGTGTGAACGTCTTTGTGCCCTGAAACGACCCACACATGTGCATTCTAATCAGTAATGTGAATGATCCAAACAATCTTCAGCACAAACATCAAGTGTTCGTGATTAGGGGAGAAGCTGTAAAAAAAAAAGGTTAGGTACTGCAATGCCTCTGCAGTGTTTACCAAAACTTCAAGCTAGCCGCAGATGCTGCACTGTGAATGTGAGATGATGACGCAAAATGTGCACATGCAGTTGAAAAAAGCATATGAACTCCAGTCTGACATGAGTTATATGGCCACAAATCAGATGCACATCTAATCTAGGACTTCAATTAAAAGTATATCTTTTCTGATTGAAAAAGATCAGATTGACCTGTCCACATGGCTCTGAAAAGATCAGATTGTGTCATTCTGAAGCAAAAAACTGGATTTGTACCACTTCAGCCCAGTATCTTTAACATTTTTGGACCCTTTATATCTTGCTCGTTCATCACACCACACCGTGATGATACCTTTTCATGTTCTCCAGTTCCTTTACTTTTAACTATTTTTGGGAAAAAATCAATATGCTTATTTTGTTATGTTTATGTATTCATTTAGTTAGTTATTTTACCAAAAAATATTAAACAATAATCCTGTGTTTCACAATCTCTGCAATAATCCTGTGTTTCACATTCTCTGCAATAATCCTGTGTTTCATTCTCGTCTACCTATCAATGAGAGAAACACTCAGCTACCTAGTCTAAGCCTAGACTGTTGAGTTGGTAAGTAATGGTACAACCATTTCTTTATGTGGTTTCTGGTACTGTACGATATACTATTAACTATATGTATGGACAAACTTCAGTGGTTTCAAAAATGCATTTTTAATGGATGAAAATGAATTTGTAATGGATGAACATCATTGATTTTTCTTTCTGTGCGCTCACTCTCTCACTCGTCCATCTCCTCTTGATCATTTGTTTGTAAGTGACTTTAAAGCAGTCTGATCCTCTGACCCAGCTCAGGCTGAGAGTGGAGAGGTTACAGTCAGACAGGCCGGGTCCCCCCGCACTCCCCTGCGTGTGTGTGGACTGACGCATCCTAGGCCATAAAGCTGATGGATGGAGCAAAATCAAAGATTCACAGGTGATCTCTGACCCCCAGCCACAGCAAATGGACCCTAGCATCTGTGCAGTGGCAGTAAACAGGGCCTGGAGCCTGCCCTCTGTGGTCACTCCTGAGTGCTGGGCTTCTGGAGACTGGAAACACTTACGGGGTCCTGCCAAAGGCCTCATTATACAACTCAGTCCAGCCTCTCTCTCTGGGGGTGCCTTCATCTTCTTTTATTTTTCATTTTTCAAAAGGGTGGGTGGGGGTGGATTTCATCCGTTTAGAGCTCTGGCTGCAGCATATTGTCACTGTCACACTGAAACTTCAAAACTTTAGGATAAGCGAAAATATTCTCAGTGTTAATAATAATAATAATAATAATAATAATAATAATAATACATTTTAGTTGAAAAGCACCTTTCAGAACACTCAAGGACACTGTACAACAAAATAGTAAAAGAACAAGCATAAAAGCAGACAATTTACAGAATCTACATAAAACAATCCAAAATAAAATGGCAGAGTGGAGAAATGTATGTTGTGTAAGCAATTTTGAACAGGTGAGTTTTGAGTCTAGATTTAAAAAGAGGAAATGAAGTGATGTTTCTAATGTGTGTTACTCCGTGTGTGCACTGTGTTTATGTGAAATAGAGTTCATTATTATCTGAATTTATGGCAAATTGTTTGCACAGTCTTGTCTTCTGTGAAAAAAAATTATTTACTTTTTCAAGTAAATAATTTCTTGAAATATAGGCTCATTCTCTAATAAAATATATAGTAAAGTAATTGCATTTGAGTAGTACAGTATAGTATAAAATAAATATTTTAAAAATGAAAAACTTTGTATCTCCATTGCTGTTCTTTTTTATTAATTTATCAGTGTATTTGTTTTGCATAATTTGAAGATGCCAGATGCTGTTCGCATTGTTTGAAATGTTTCAAGACAAACAGAGTAATAGAAATGGAACAAAATTGCTTATCTTTCCATCCATTTTCATTAATTTTACACAGTAAAATTGCATTTTTGTTCAAAATTGTACAAAAGCTAGCAAGGTTTTAGTTTACTGAACTTCTAATAATATGTTTTCAAAACTGTTAAATTAATGTTTATAGTCCAACAAACTCAAAGTTGCAAGGCTACTAACTTTGTACATCAAAACATTTTGTCACAATGTAATTTTAAGACAATAAGGAACTGTAATCTGGGCCCATACACATAGTCGACTGAGATTTCTGGACTTAGATTAAGCCTAGTCTTGGACTAATCTGCAGCTTTTTGACATTTTTATTGAAATAAATCACATTTTTTTCCATTTTTATAAATAACGGTACAGCATCAGAGGCCACACGGACGAGCCTATTCAATATTACCTAATAACTCAACTTTCAGTCTAGAGCAATTTTCATACCATGATATATTTCCAAGTGGAATACAGTATCGCAGCTATCTGAGCATTTCGCTGGAGATGCAGGTGTGAAATCAAAACAGAATTTTGAGGATGGCAAAAGTTTAAGGAAAAACAAGAGTTCTGTTATGAACCTATTGATGTATATATTATCATTTTTTAAACATGAAAGATGTAAAGAAGCGTTTTAAAAAAAACACCTTTAATGTAAGGGAGCTAGACAACCTGCTTAAAATTGTATAATATGAAGAACTTACAGAGCATCAGAGGTCTATTTTGATTTCAGATTGACTTTCATGTGAATCTAGGAGGCCTGCCCAGAATGTATTTTCTTTCCTTTTCCTGTGATGTTTCTTTTGTGGAGATACAAGCTTTTGTTCCAACAGTGACAGCATGTTCGTCCTTGTTGGTGCATAATCATTTTGGATCAGCCTGAGGAGACCTTCAACAGCATGTTTCGTCTTCACGAAACGAAGCCTTCTAAATTGAGTTCCAGGCCGAGATATAAACCTTGATCCAGGATAGAATAAAGAAATACGGGAGAAGAGAATTCCAAACTTTTTTTCTCTCCATCAGGGCATTTTTTCTCATCACACCATGAAAGGCAACATCTTCACAGGAGGGAGGGGAAAAAAGTGTCCAGCCAAATTGAAAATCCATTTGTTGAACAAGTACCTCTCACGCCTGAAAAAAAAGAGCATGGATCTGGTCAGGAGTAATATGACATGTGTGCTAATAGCATGCTTTCCATAGTGCCATCTGTCTAAAGGAAAGGTCAGGGGGAAGATGGCAGGCGCATTGGCAGGTGATTGAGAGAGTGAGGGGACGACGTGGAGAGAGGGACAAGCAAGGAAACGAGAGAGGGAGCTGGGGGGGGGGGTGTCTTGGTGGGGCGTAATCTACAGTGACAGTCTGCCGCCAGTGTGACATCATATGAATACCATAATTGAGCGGCAGCAAATTGAGAGGGCCGCTTTCGATGTGTCAATAAACAAGTTCAAGGTGACACGGCGGATCAATACAGCGCGACAAGAACCATCCGACAAATTTACTGCAGTGTAATTGGGTGCAAAATGACTCAACTCAACCTTCATGCTGCAGAAGAATAGAGGATGAAGAAAAAAAGAAGAAAAAAAACACACACACAAAAAAATCAAAGCGCCTGTCGTCGCCCTCCGGCAACAGTTTGTACATGTCACACACAGCTCGAGGTGCATCGGCAGACAATAATGGATTTTGTTTTGCTGTTGTTGTCATCTTTGGATATGTGTGTGTGTGTGTGTGTGTGTGTGTGTGTGTGTGTGTGTGTATATGTGTCTTAGGGGGTGAATATAAGAGGGTGAAAAAGGGGAAAGGGTAGGACCTCTGTGCGTCTGTGTGTGTGTGTGTGTGTGTGTGTGTGTGTGAGAGAGAGAGAGAGAGAGAGAGAGAGAGAGAGAGAGAAAAGAAAATGAACCAGAAACAGCGAGAAAAAAAGAGATAGACAGAGACAGAGAAAGAGGCAGTGTGTGTGTATGTGAGAGAGAGAGAGAGCAAGAGAAAGAGGAGGGAAAGAGACGGAAAGAGAGAAGGAAAAACAGACAGAGACAGAGAGCTAGAGTCAGAGAAAGGGATAGAGAGAGAGAGAGAGAATAAGAAGTAAGGAGACAGAGAATGAGAGAGAGAGAGAGGTGAGAAAGGGATAGTAAGAGAGAAGGAAAAACAGACAGAGACAGAGAGATAGAGTCAAAGAGAAAGGGATAGAGAGAGAGAGAATAAGAAGTAGGGAGGCAGAGAATGAGAGAGAGAGAGACAGAGACAGAGAGATAGAGAGAGAGAGAAAGAGCTGTAGTGAGACAGAATGAGAGAGAGAGAGAGAGAGGTAGTTTGTGTGTGTGTGTGTGTATGTGTGTGTGTGTGTGTGTGTGTGTGTGTGTGTGTGTGTGTTTCTTGATTATGAAGAAATAAAAAGACTGCAGTCAGTGGTTCATTAGTAAGAGAGGTGGTCAGGTGACACGCAGTAAAAGTAATTGCTTTATAAAGATTCAGACACTCCAGCACGGATCTATAACAGTATTGAAAAAAATCATCCATCTGGCATGAAGTAATCATAACTCCTCATTCAGAGCAGCGCTATCAGCCCTAACAGGTACATTGTTGGGACGCTAACGAGATGATCCTAATTGATTTTGGGGCATGCAGTCATTAACCTCGAATGTCAGCACCTCCTCCTCAATCGCTCAGATATCGATTCGCTAATGGGACTCCAATAGAGGCCGGCGCTTAAACGCAGGCATAAACATGACTTTCACTCCCGCCATAAATGGATCACTGCTCTTTGTCTTCATCAAGTACAGAGGAAGATGACATGATAAGGGGAGTGCCCCTTTTTGCAAAAGGGCATTTTTAATATTTTACATTTTTAATATCTGAGCATTATTCTAAGCATGACATATTTAACATTTTAGCATATTTGTAACCATTAATGTTTTTAAATGTTTTTGCATTTTCATCATTATTTAGTATATTTAGCATTTTATTAAGGATTACACTTTTTGTTTTCACCATTCATTCAAGCATTAAATGTTTTACATTTTAACACATTTTAGTTTAGTACCTTTAGCAATTTTGCATTTCATAGTTTTTAGCTTTTTCAGCACTTTTACAATTTTTTAAGTATTTTTAGCATTCGAATACTTTTGTTGCCTTTTGTTAAGAAATACATGTTTTGCATTTGAATTAATTGTTTAGTACCCTTAGCATTTTAGCATTTGATGTCAACAGGACTGAAAGAGCTTGGTAGTTAAGCCCAATTAGACAGCAGAAAAGAAAACTGCCTGTTTATGGATCACATCAGAGACACATTGCCCTGAACACGATACCAGAAATCCTGCGATAACGCAGGGAGTAGATGTGAACTCTCGCCTTTTTTGATGGATTAGTGACATTCCCAGCGTAATGCACATCTGAGCTTAGCCTCGCCATGTGGCCTGTGTGGGTTTAAACCCAAGCTGGAGGAAATGTGTAACTGATATCTTTGTGTCACGGAGCATATCCGGCATGTGGCGTGCTGACAGCCTGCGAGTGATGGTTGCCGCTCGAAAGTGTGTATGCCTTTGCGAATGTGTGTGTTCCGTCGTCTCAGTGGCATCCTCCCCCTCTGACGGCTGGAAAGGCCCGGGGCGGCCCAGAGGTGCAGAGTACAATCAAAAGTCCACAGACACCGCTGAGAATCATCACAGCTCGATGATAACCTGGCTTCCTTCAGGAGATCCTGCACCCTGGCTGCAGAAGTAATGGCAGGGTATCTCACCCAAACTTTCCCAACACTGAGAGAGAGTTAATTTGGTCTGTCAGCACGGGTTAAACACTGCGGCTCCTTGATTGATGGGCTGATGTCGCATCATTTTCCTTTGCCAGTCCCAAATGCATTGGGGTAGAAGTGGTTGTTATGCACACGGGAAAAATGAACATAAGTACAGTAACTTCAGACAAAATGTTTCTTATAGACTGGCCGCTTTTGACCGATAGGTAGAATAGTTGTTTTTATTCTCCCCATTTAGTTTTGTGGATTGTAGACAGTGGTTGTAATACTCATTGGGGGAAAAAATGAAAGGCAATAGGTTTTATACTTTAAAAAAATGATAAAACATTTTAAAGTTTCACCATTTACACCCTCCTCCATACAATCCAGATGTAGAAGCTAAGCTCCAAAAAGGGCTAAGTCACATTTCCATATTTCCACCCAAACAGTCCAGAATAGTTTATCAACTTTGAAGCATATAAGGAGTGACATAGTATAAGAAAGCACATAAATGCCAAAAGTGGACCAAATCAAAAGTAAGATGTATTGCATGGGTCCTTAAATGCAAATGTACAGTGGTAGCAGTAGTAACCTCAGCATTCAAATGTAATGTTTTGTGCAGGCACGTCTGTCCATGTGGGTTAAATTCTACAGCTCTTTGATTGATGGTCAGAAGTCAGATTTACCTTTGTTTTCCAGTTGGGTTATAATGAATCCCCAATTGCATTGTGGATGGTAATGGTTACACACCCCGGATATAGATGCACAGCGGTAACTTTCAGACAGAAAGGCTGTAAATACATTTTCACAGAACAACATCCACACCAATCTTTTATATGTGGTCAGCGCTGACCTACAGAGAGCCATTCCCCTTACATTGAACCATTAAGATGATGTAATCCAAAGCAATCACCATCTGTACTTTTAACATGTTTCATATGGCTGGATCCATAAGTGTTTTTTGCACTGGGGCCCATAAGACCCTGGTTGGGCCACTGTAATCTCCATTTGTACTTTTAACTCCTGTACATTCAGCATGATGCAGGTCCACTTACTGCTCTAGAGCACTTTATCAATTTTGTACAAGCTGTCCCAGCTGCTGGCTGAAATCAAAGCCCAGGACCGTTTATGATGGCCGTCTCAATCAAGAGAAAGAAAACAAGTATTGACAAGTTTCGTCCACCCAAGAGAACTTAATACAATATTTATAGAGGTTTGTTTTGGGGTTAGCAGTGGGGGCCTCAGCAGAGTTGGGGGAAGGAGCGGTGAATGCTGCTAAGGGCAAAAACTGTAAATGTGTAATGGCTTGAAATGTGTGGACCATCTCTCCCCCTTGAGCAACTGCCCCACACTCTCCCCCCCGCACCCAAGCAAAACTGCTGGTGTGTGAAATATGAAAGAGACATGTTGTCGTTCAATTTGTCCAATATACCTCACAGGTGGGCTGCAGGTATGCGCCCCCTCAGCAGCTGAAAAATGAGCGGAGGAGAGCAGGGTGACTTTGATGAACCTCGCCACTTGCGGCCCTATCATTCTTTTCCATCTGGCTTCCCTGGCTGCCGCGTGGACAACACGCTGCAAATTTGTCTTATTGAAGTGAAGCTGCGCTCCGATTCCTGCCGCCAACTTCAGCTAATGAACAGACCGTCCGTGCCACCCAGAGTTCACTCCCTCACCCCTCGGCCCACCGCAACCGGGCATCACTGCGCAGCACGCGTCCTCCGGCGTACAACACAGAGCATCTCGTACTGGACGCATTATTAGGCACCTGATTAGACAGAATCCGTGAAGGGGGACTTTGAAATGGTGATCGGTGTAATAACAATCATCTAGCCCTCAATATATATCTGATAATCTGAACAAACAAGGTTGTCACAAATAATAACTTCTTGATATGTACATCCTGTGTACGTACATACATACATACATATATCCACTGTGTACGCTTATATATATATATATATACGTTTATATATGTATGCA
>JBBPCX010000035.1:2525235-2550818 GCA_037974365.1 Hydrocynus forskahlii | reverse complement strand
GAGAGAGAGAGAGAGAGAGAGAGAGAGAGAGAGAGAGAGAGAGAGAGAGAGAGAGAGAGAGAGAGAGAAAGAGAGTGACAGAGACCGAGAGAGAGAGGGAGAGAGAGCGAGAAAGAGAGTGAGAGACAGGAAAAAACATGTGAGGAGGGTGCAGGAGTACTGGATATTATTTAAGTGTTCTTGTAAGCCATCTCAGATATTAATGTTGCAGAGCTACTCATGAATATTTAAGAACATAAAAGGGAGCTAGACTTGTGTGGCCTGGCTGACCACAACTCAGCAGGGAGCGCATCCCCTGGACGTTTGTGATGGATCTTAAACACAATAAAAACAATTGGAGTGTTTATAGCAATAAAGAAAGAGGATGGAAAAAAAAAATCGAGACTCGCTGGCCTCCTAAAAGCTCCTGGCTCTAAGCGAGGCCTCGCGGTGTAAATAAACCTGACTACTCACTGACCACAACACGTCCAGCTGAGTTATCGACTTCTGCAATTAAAAGCCATGACTGAAGAGCACGTTTCGAGAAAAGGAGATGGCGACTAGTCCAGTGTGAGGAAACATACTGTTTAATTACAATAAAAATGTAAAAAATTACATTTATTATGGTAAAAAGTCTACTTGCACAACAAATTCCTGAATCAAGCAAAAAGCAAACAAAAAATATATTAATTGTAATGCTAATTCATATTGAGGGAATAAAGTCTGTGCTAATTCTGCTCTATTTGGTTGAATGGAAATGTGAGATGTGATCAAGTTCTTACAACTTATTTTGGAGTGTGCACCATGTGAAACGTCAGTCTGGGGATACAAGTACTAATGTTCAACTGCATTTTGACCTCATCTTGATACCTACATACACGGCAGCTCTGAATAACACAAATTTTCAAAAATGAGTCAAACTTTGCAACTCATCTACCCACATGATTGTAACTGTATAAAAGTTCAAAACAACTCGTTCCAGAGGAATTGGATTGAGCTCCCAGAAAGCAGCTCCACTGCTCTACACTGCAATCCCGAGGAGGCTTTAAACCCCTCAAGCCGACAATTAGGAAGTGATGATCACTGATAAGGTCCTCATTTATGTATATAACAAGTACACATGTAAGTATGTCAAGCTACGAACTTACAAAACATCAGAGATGAAAACTAGGCAAAAAAAAGGTAGACTTGCAGTTAGACTATTATAACTGTTAGGTTTGTATTGTACTGCAAATTGTATTGTATGTATGTAAACACTGTATGTTCAAAATGTTAACATTATACAAGTATGAAAAAATGTTAATGTGTTAAAATTTTATTTTAATCAGCATTTTAATTTTTTGTCTGCGGGCAACATTTGTGTGGGTTTATGTATCAAACTGAGTCATATATTTTTACATGGCCATTTTCAAATCTCTCTTTATCCCTTAGAATTAAAACTGGCTGTGCTCGTTTCTGTGCATTGTATTTGATGTATGTAAGTGATATCTAATTGTGCCTCATTTAAACTTCAGTCCAGCCTGAAATGCTCCTACTTTGATTAGAATGAGTGAATACATGTATATGAGTTCATTTTTTGTGACATCCCAAAAAACAAAAGATTATAAACAGACTGATTATTAGTGTGCTTGCTCAAGCACACAGCAGCCTGTGGAAAGCAAGCACACTATTGTTCTTTTTAAGTTTTATTACTGTCTCTATTATTTTCCTTCCCTTCACCCGTTTTTTGGCACGCTACTCCTCCCAAGGCTTTCGAGATAGAGATACCGTTCCAATTCTGAAACGTTGGGCCCCATCTGGAATTACGGGTTTGTTCACAGCTTTTTGCTACGTCTTGTCATTCGTTCGTTATTCCCGTTTTTCCGGTGAAAATGATTTGCAAAAGTATTGACACCCTGAAATTTCAGATAGTCCTGCTCGGACACGCTTCGTCCGAAACCCAACAAACTTCATGTGATTCCTCAGGCCAACTTCCCCAACACACAAATGCGGTCGGTGATGACCTACACTCTTTTCCTTTTCTTTTGCTCATCCCTTTTCCCCCATTCACTTCCATTCATTTTGAACCTCATTGAAATGAGTTTCAGAAGAAGAAACTTACAGGCTCCATACAGTGACCAAACCTTATATGAAACTTTATATGAGACCTCAGGCCACGCCCCCAATGACACACCTGTTTAAACTGAACAATAAGGCCAAAAGTATTGGAACAGAGCTGTCATACAAAACTATGTGGACAAAACTATTGGGACACACAGACGCACACATTCACTAACGCCATGGTAATGCTAATGTTAATGCAAATGTTAATGCTAATGCTATGCTAATGCTAATGTTATGCTCATGCTATGCTAATGCTATGTTAATGCTAATGCTATGCTAATGTTATGTTAATGCTATGCTAATGGTAACGTTAATGTTAAAGCTAATGCTAACATTAATGCTACGTTAATGTTAATGCTAATGCTAACGTTAATGCTAGCGTTAATGCTAACGTTGATGCTAATGCTAACACATAATGCTAACGCTAACGCTAAGTTTGAGCAAGCACACTGCATTTTCTCTGTGGAAATGCAGTCTAGTTTTAACTTAATATTTATATATAGGCAGTATAGACTAGGGGGGGTATTATTTTTATGTTTTATTTTCTATTTCCTTAATGAGACAGTTTCTATTGGTCCATGAAACAGTCACACAGTTGTATCAATATAACAGACATCTTTATCAGTGCAGTGTATTAAGCATGAATTTTATCTTCTCACCAACTGCCTTCACTGACTGTCCAGTATCTGCCTGTTCATCATGTTATACAGAGTAGCTCAAAAGTCACATGATGTAACATTTGTCTGCAATCTGCTGGCCAGTTAAATGGACCCTCTTCTCTCATGCAGGCCAAAAGCTCTTCATTTTGACCACTCTGGACCCCTGAAGCACTCGGCTCTTTCAAACATTGCACTAAAGCTCCATCCAATCCTTCCAGGCTAACAGTTGCCTGCATGACTTGCCTTCCAAGAGCACGGAGCAGAAAAAATGCACCTAAAAGGCTCTTCATAGTCATCTGGGAAACAGCTGCTCAGGTTACCTCCCAAACATGCAACCTGGCTACTGCTATAATGTGATATAGAACATCATGAAGATTAATGGTATGCTTAAGACCCTGATATGTAAGGCAGGGCAACATCAGACAGGCCTGCTCTTTCAGACCATCCTTTGAACTACTGAGCTCAAACTTCAAAGGAACTCTAGCATTACTTTCGCTGGCAGAAAGCTGATTTCTATTCTGCAACTTTGTACATCTCTGCTACTAAAATACATGACTGGTCAAATACTGTATTTATCCTCACTGTAGCTGTAGCTGTTAATTGTACCTAATGTTGTCTTGTCTTGTCTAGTTGTTTTGGTTGCTCATGTGTTCTTTTTTGAGCTGTTTGTCCTGTTTACACTTGTGGTCTTGTGTTCTGTTCTGTTCTTGGGTTGCACCATGGTCCTCGAGGAACGTTGTTTCGTTTTTAATATGTACTGTGTGTATATGGCAGAAACACACTTGATTTAGTTTGACTTGACAACTGCAACATAATGCAAAGCAAAGTAATGTGTGGTCACTTAATAACAATGGTAGCCTAAGTATCACACTAGAGTTATAATTCCTTTATTTAAAACAGATCTGCACAGTGATATTTTCTGGATTGTTTCTGAATATATGCACGAATTCATTTTACATTAACAGTTTTTTTTTTTATAAAAGAAAAAAGCTGTTAAACTTGTATTTCTTTCTAATGCTTCTGGGGCGTGGCACCTTCACAAGACTGTCGTAAGTGAAGCATTTCAAGTAATAGCTGTATTTTGACTATTATACGTTTTTAAAGCTTAATATTGGATCTATACAAGTATCAGCTGATAATGATAAAATACTAGGTACTGGTATTCCCAATAAATTCAAAGACAAATAATAAGAACCTGGCAAATCTTTTGCTTTGGTGAGCCAAAGAAATAAAATTCTTACCTCATTATGATCTGTGAGGATGAGGGTGACCATGTAAGTAGGCCTGACCACATCCTGGTTCTAATCCATCACTTAACTTAATAAGAGTCTGTACGGTCTTAATGAGGTCACCACAGGATTCATAAAACAAGGCAGCGGGTCAAAGGCCTTAGCTTACAGCACAATTTATTAATGAAAAATTTGCTATGTGACAATCTCCAAAATTAAATATTATTTTAAGTTCTTTAAGAGTCTAAATCTTGGATTTAGTAGATATGAAGGGTAATTAACCCTTTAGACAACAGCAAGCATTACAATAACGTGCCTAATGGCCTGATGAATTTTTAAGCACAGTCGAGAAGGATAATGCAGCACTAATCCATTAGAGCAGTTTGAAAAAGTGTGTGTGTGTGTGTGTGTGTGTGTGTGTGTGTTTGTGGTTTGGTAGCAAACTGGAAGCACATAGAGCTAGCGAAAAGCTCCAGAGATCCAGGCACCCACTCTGATCAAGTACAGCTCTAGCTCTTAAGTGGTGAAACTTCTGACCACAGCCATGTTCAACAAAAAAATTAATTATATGATAAGAAAGCTTTACAGCATTCTTTTTCTCTACACAGTCAGACTGAATGGTGTATTTACAAACAGTTCTTAACTCTGTCACTTTGTCTAAAATACTTCATAGACACATCTTAGGCCTTTTTAAACACCGGGAATAAATCAACATGATCCATGTCATTTATCGGTTTGGACAGTAAATTGATGTAAAAGGCTACCAAGGTGATGTGGGGACAGTCATACTGGGTTTGGTTGTCAGAAAATGTATTTAGCTGGTTTTACTAGATATACAGTTAACCGTCTAGTATTTTAGATGATTTCCCACCCACTTTCTTGCTGATGATCTGAGATCAGTCCTGCCATTCTATCAGCAAGGGTTGTTTACCATAAAATCCCTATTTTAGTTAGAACCACTTCTGGAAATCAGACATGTGAGTGTGAAGACATTGCATCATGCAAATGTTCTTTACCACATCATTGGATACTGGATCAAACTCAGAATCCTGATAAAAGGGTCAACAATTAAAAGGTCGTGCCACTCAAGAGCCCTTGGTCACCACTTCTTTAAAAATTAGGCTATTCAGATACATTATACTGCCAAAGGTATGGGGACAGCACTCCTAGTTGTAGAGTTCAGGTGTTTTAGCCACACCCATTATTAACATGTGTATAAAATCAAGAAGATGGTCGTGTGGTCTCCATAGACAAACACTGGCTGTTAGAATGGGTCATACTGAAGGGCTCAGTAACTGGAGTGGTGGAAGCATGTTTTCTACAATGCTGAGTTATCTTTCGCTCTCTGGCAGTGGGATGTCCAGGCTTGGGGGATTCCTGGAGAATGCCAGCTACTGGAATACATTATGTTAACGGCTAAAGTTTGGCGGAGAAAAAATAATAGCCGAAGGGTTGTTTGTCATGGTTTGGGCTTGACCCCTTAATTCCAGTAAAGGGTAATGCTAACTTTACAATGTACAAAGATACTTGAAACTATTTTATGCTTCCTACTTTGTGGCAACAGTGTGGGTACGTTCCAGCATCACTCTTGCGAGACTGAACGCAGCTCACGTTTTATGTTCAGATAGAAGGACGTTGTAATGAAAATGTAAAAAAAATGAATGAACGTGATATTAAAAAAAACCCAAAAAATGAACGAACGAACGTGAACTAGTTCATTTTTGAGCTGTGAACTTGGTTCAAAATGAAAGAAAATAACTATGAATGTGAACTAGTTAATTTTTATTTGAATGAACTGAATATTGAACTAGTTCTTTTTATGTGTG
This sequence comes from Hydrocynus forskahlii, assembly GCA_037974365.1. NCBI lineage: Eukaryota > Metazoa > Chordata > Actinopteri > Characiformes > Alestidae > Hydrocynus > Hydrocynus forskahlii. The sequence goes on along the minus strand of JBBPCX010000035.1, from coordinate 2,545,022 downwards.
AGCTGGCACAACACTGCTCCCAGTCTAGTATAGACACCAGAGAGCAAGAGTAAAACTCCTGACTGAGGCACTGAGAGAGTAATGTGCAGCTCTAGAAAGCAGCTACACTCCTGCTGACACCAATGCATTATCCAGCCTAAATGCATTACAACTATGTGTGAGAAATATGACTGTCCACAGCTATCTGCACAAGTCAGACTCCTGGCTAAAGGTTTATCTTCACCCAGTGTGTGTGCATGTGTGTGTGTGTGTGTTTTGATGATGGCCTCGGCCAGTGTTACAACATCCTGAAACACACTCGGAACAGGACTCAGTAAATGATGGCTGTGGGCGAGCGGGGCAACTGTAAACTCTCTCTCTCTGGAGATGACCTAAAGCAGCAGGTGATGGATATGTGTTTTGGCTCGCCTGTGGGAGAAGGAGCATGCTTATTTACACAGAGCACCCCTGGGTGAAGAGTACTACACACACACACACACACACACACACACACACACACCTTCTCTCAACTACACAAAAGCCATGAAACAGGTATCTCACAATATTCTGCTTAATATACTCATTCACACACACAGACACACACACACACACATGCACACACCTGCATTTCTCATTTTATTCTAAAGCTAGCAAAACTGTCTGAAGACATGTATCAAATATAAAAAAAAAACCCTGCATTATGTGGCCATCATTTATGACCCAATATGTTAAATGCAACAAATAAATAGAAACCATGCGCTAAAATGTGCGGAAACCACCAGGTTTAAGTGTGTTCTCTGCAGATAATGTGTAACTTAATTTCATTTAGAAAATCAACAAAGTATGTCATTTGAATGGAGATGTTAATTTTTTTGCATAAGGCTGCATAACATTGGCCCTAAGGATCAATTATGTTTTATTTGATTTAAAAAAATAATAATTTAAAACAGAAAAATAAAATAAAAAGACTGGCTTTGAGACAGGGTGTTTATCTAGAAATACTTTGAAATATGGTACAATTATGTTCCCTTTTTTGTGTTTCTATTTAGTGCTATGCTTTAGGATGTCTTAATATTAAATCTGTCCCATAAATATAAAAAAGCGACATGACAAACATTTCTCCCAGTTCTCCCGGGATTTTATCTATTTGATCTATTTTACTCCTGTTCTATGACATTAGTTCCATGTTTTCAGTTCTCAGTATGACGCTGAAGCTTCTGCGTTCTACAACACTGTGAGAAGTGAATAATATTTATAGTTGTATTACAGCACAGAAATCTATGATCATATTCATAAGCACCAGATTCTGCAGTAAAATGAGCGTGATCAATTCCTCTGCATATTGGATAATCCATACTCTCCTTCTGCATGCCCACGCGGGTCAGTTTCCATTGGCAGTTTACCTGAGCAGCTTCCCATAATGGCCTTTAATAAACTCTATGGTGTGCATACTAATGGCTATGATCCTTCAGAAACGTGAGAACATCTGTTACAGGGTGTGTTTCACATGTCTCCAGTTATGTCTGTCATTTTGCTTAATTCACATTGTAGAATTATTTAATTACTTAATCATATAAATAATGACGTACTTTAATAGTAGATTTACGTTCATTTACATTCAAATCAGTATTTTCAATTTGTTTCTACATGTTTATTTCAACAAAAATATAATGAAAGAAAATGTCTCCTCTTATTCACAAATGTGGTACTGATTGAAAGTTTAGAATCTGCACTTACATGCATTTGTTTCAATGGAAACTAAATGCAAGAAATGAACAATAATAATAATAATAATAATACTAATAATAACAATAATAATAATATAATAACAGGACTTGTAGGGCGAATATGCCATTGGGGACCTAGCGAGGTTAAAGGACAGTTAAAGTCATTTGGGAGAGTGCAGTTTTGATTTTACTGTCTGGTTGATCATCCATGTGGCGTTTTGTTTCCAAGCACAATTGTACACCGACTTGTTTAACCTTTCGGTCACTGACAAGATCGGAAGCTGTTGACTTTCAAGTCCATACAAATGACACGGTGTGACGACCAACGAGTCAATTACTGCGTGTGGCAGTTCTTCAGGGGCCTGTCACTGGTGCAGTCATGCTTATGCGTCTCCAACTTGACTGTATCACACACTCTGCGCCACGTCTGCTCCCATTTGAGATCCTTTTAACACAAGCAATTACTTTTATTCTGGCTTTTAACAAGACAGTCACATGACCTGGTCTATTTTAATAGCTCCATTAATAAAATTGTTTTATTTATCCATTTTATTATCTTAAAATTCAGGTTTAATTCCAGATTATTACTGTTATTTATATTTATTTGAACATTGGTGTCTTTTTCAGGAAAAAATGTAACTAAAGAGGGGGGGTGGACAGGACATTTTGTGTGTACTATAGCCAGTAAGGTCATAGTTACCCCACTAAGATTGAGAATTTTGACCATCCAGGCATGATGTAATGCTCTCCTTTCTATCTTGCAATGATCTTTATGCATTTCTGAAAGAAGATCTTGGTCTGTAAAGGACTCCTTTAGCAGTTGTGTATCCATGTCTGGGAATAATTAAATAATTATTAATGAATAAGAAATCTTCATTCCTTTTCATCCTTGGTTCTTAGTCATTGCCCATGACACACTCTGAGCAGTCCTGTGTGGCTCTGAATTCCTCAAGTACCCATCCTAGGACCACTATTGATTCACTGCAATTAAAAACAAATCGAAATGCGATTTATTTGGTCAGGAATCATTTCAATATCAAGAAGAAAAAGACATGGCCAGCAGAGACCCCATCAATAAACCACCCACCCCCTTTTCCTTCATCCATGCCTTTCTCCCACCATCTCTTTCTATGCAGTCCCTATAGAGGCAATCATTCTACAAGATGTCAATACAACCAGTCAAGCACAAAAAAAGACCAGGCGATTGAGATATTTTGATTTTTTTTTTCTCACTCCCCCTCTTACCTCCCCACCTCTTCTTTTTCTCTTTTTTTGCACTTAATTAAGTCACCAAGAGGCTGTCAAGGATAATTTTCAAAGCACAGGACCTGCTCGCGCTTGACATTTGATAATATTGCGCTCCATGCTGATTGAAATTGATTTTGGAGGCTCACTATAGCCAGGGCCTTTTGACAACTCCCAGCCTATAAACCCAAGGACAAGGGCCCCCGGTCAGCGCGGCAACTCATATCCCTGCGAGTGATGGGAGGCTGGGAGGCCGGGCTAGGGAGGGGTAACCATGGGCCCGAATGCACCGTCTTGATCAGGGGTCATGGATCTGGCAACCCGCAGTGTCTAATAAATCAGCAACCCAAATAGCATCTCTCTCTCTCTCTCTCTGTCTCTTTCTCTCTCTCTCTCTCTCTCTCCTTCTCTCTCACGCTCTCTTCCTCTCTCTGGCTGAGTCAGCCTGTCAGGCAGCTCTGGGAAAACACCAAGTCTGCTCACACACTAACACTGCTAATGATTCATGCCATTGTTACAGCATGTCTATGAGCCAGTAATTAAAGCTGTTCACCCATCAGAGCTCCCATCACAGCAGAATCGATGGTCAAAGTTAAGGCATACAGCAGATCTGGCATTACTTCAAAATATCACCTTTGTAAGAAAACCTATACTTCTATACAGTAACTTTTATAAAAGTAAAATGAGTAATGCCACAGCCATCTATTGCGGAACATCCAAGACAGCATAACTGGCCTTGCTCTCTCTGGCTGGGTAGGATGGCCCTCTTAACTGGTATAACAGAATTGGTGTGCCCCTCCAAGTGTGTTGAGCTGTTTGATAATGTTGCATTAGAAGCAGTTTGAAAAGATGCAGGTGGGGCTTCATTTGTCTCAGAGGAAGCATGTGCTTAACATCAGGTACTAAGTACCCCCAAAAGAGAAATACGCCAGTGTTTTTCAACCTAAATCTCAAATCTAATTTGCCAAACCTACACCATACTGATCACTACAAACGATACTTTACTCAGCAAAAGGACAGAAAACCTACTGACAAGAAATTCACATATACTACAAGGTAAGTTGCTCAGCATCCCATATGAGACTCTAGTGGTTCTTTTTGTAATCAACCATACGAAGCAAAGGAAGAAAGAAATTTAAGTTGAACAACATATTTTACATCTGTTCAACTCCAACTTGATCCAAAACCTCAGTGGGTATATTTGAAATATACATACTGTACGGGTAAACTGGTGTAAAAAAAAATAGGTTGTAGGTAGACAGTGGCTGTGAAAAAGACGATTCAGATCTTGCTCAGTCCTCACCAAGATTGCTTAATTAAAGCTAGTTTTGCATTGCAGAAGAGGGACCTGCAGAGTCACATGTTCCAAAAGTCCAACTTTTCATCCATAACAGTTACATCATGGCTGATGCTGTAGACTACTTTCAGTTGAACAGGATGTACGGCAGGAGTGGAGGTGACAGTTTTTCAGGCCTCATCATATCCAGTTTGAGTGTTAGGTGGCAGATTTGTGTCTTGTTTCTCTATTAAGCACTCCCCTGTGACTGTTCCTAGTACATATTTTCTGCACTGCTATCTGGGCCATCCATGTTTGTTCAATTATAAACGCTGGCATTCTTCTGATCTTTTAGGGTTCTAACCCGCTTTTACTAATCGCATTTTACTGCCTCAGGCTATTGAACACGCCAGCGTTTGGTGACAAAATTGCTTAATTATTTGTCTTCCTTTCTAGTATTCACAAGTGACTTCCCTCAACTCCCAGCCTTATTGCTTGTTAGTGTGGCCTACATTGGAGGTACAAGATGAAGTCCTCAGAAAAGCCTTCGCGGTCAGATAGTCCAGCACACATCTCCTCATTTAGTTCCTCTGGTTCTTTAAGAATGTCAGTAAACTATAAGAAGTGCATTACAGGGACTTTACCAAGAGTGTGGTGAGGCACAACATGGCATTACAATAGATTTTCTAACATACCCATATGTTCATCTTAAAATGGGATTTATTTTTAACAATAGCTACAATAAACAATTGTTCAGCTAAGATATAGGTTAACAGCAAGTTTGAGCTGGAACAGAAGTTTACTATTTAATCCACATTACACTTAAAGTCAGTTTTCGGAATACAATTACTTTTTGCATTTTAGGAAAGCACTTTTAGAATACTAGAATACTTGAACACATGAAAACAAAAAACACCAGTCCTGGTTTTTAACTATTTTTTAAAAATATAATAGAAATCAACAAATTCCTTCCAAGCAGGAGCGCACCTGATCCTGCAACAGTAGAACTGAACAATTTCTTTGTGACGATTAGTTATTTATCCCAACATTACTAAGCTCCTCAGTAGAGTTCATCAGTTACAAGGTGAATATCGGTGTTATAGTAGACTTAATTCATTTGAGCTTTTCATGAAACATTAACCAGTAACAGGGAGTAATTTGTACTCACTGAATCACACAAAAATGAATATGGCGCGTACCTATTAACTGTACTGAATTAACTAATGAAGGTAGACAATACATCACAAAAGGTTTAAGTTCGATTTTCGTAATTTAGTTGTTACTGAGCAACCTGCATTCATAATATCATGGACAACTAGGGTATTTCTTAAAGCCAGCAACAGTGAGACTAGATGGTTAAGTAAGTAGTACACACAAGGGAAGTTAGACCAAGAATATGCAAGTAGGTGATGCCTGGAGTCAATGAGAAGGATGCTGAGAATTACTCAACAAGGCTATATTAAGAAAGCACACACTTATGAAGTAAATATAACAACCCAATTTATTTTATTGCAGCAAGGGGTCTACCGAGCCAACACTCAGTATCGACATTATAATGCTCACCGGATTATTCCAGTTTTTTGGCTTTTTGTAATGTTCTTTTGTTTTTATACTACTTCCTTGTCTATGTCGTTGTTTATATTCTCCATGTGCCTTTGTTTATGTGTCTGTATTCCATGTAAGTCTGTGTTGTTTTGGTCTTAACCACCCCTTTAGCTCTGCCCCATTTTTATCCTGTCTCCTCCCCTTCCCAGGTGTTCCTCTTTGTCTAGTCAAGGTAAATATACACCCTGTCCTTCAATCTGTGTTTGGCGGAATCTTTGCAAAACTGTCTGTTAATGCTGACTGTTGTACATTTTTTGTAATCCTGACTGTTTAAAACTCCCGGTGTTTTGTTTTACTTGTGTTTATTTGTTTTGATTTTGGGATTCTTTTAGTATCTACTATGCTTGTGTTTTTATTATATCTGTTTTATTTTCTCATGTTTTTTGTATCACCCCAGTAGTCCTTGTTTATGTTTGTGTTTTTGTTTACAGGCTGAAATCACTGAATGACTGACTACATTTTGAGCAACATGCCGTAAAGAGAGATCCACAGACGAGGACGCTAATAACACAGGTGAGCAGCAAGGCTGGATCTCAAACAGCTCTTTACTATCTACATAGTGCACTATGTGGAAGCTAAACTCCGTTGAACATCCATGTGGGACCCAGGTTCAGAGGCTCCACTATGATTAACTAAAGCAAGCAGAGGAGAACCTTCAGCACTTGACATCTCCTGTTATTGTCCTCACCCATCAGGCTGACCCCTATATTTATCAGAAGCCCATTAAGTCAGCAGCAAACACATAAAAGTGAATTATAGCAAATAAATGGGTAATGAAAGAGCCTTTTGTTCCCACCTTTAATAAAGCTGAGAAAATAGCAGTTTAATAGCTTATTGTTTTACTTACTAGAGCACTAGATTGACCGCTGCACTCAGCCTAAACATATTGCATACCTGTGAGTGATTTAGCCTTTGTGTAACTTTATGGATTATCTCAGAGCGAAGTTCACATTCACAGGTCTAGTAGTGGAGACCAAAAAAAACATCAAAAGCTTGTGTTCTCCATAGATAAATCTGTCGAAAACTCTAAACCTGAACTGGACACCAGAGTAAACAAAACACACACAGACAGCCGTCAAGGGCCAAATCACAGGTCTGATCAATCAGGTTCCGGTGAAAAAGAGAGAGGGAGAGCTAGAGTGAGAAAGATGGTGTGAGAGAGAGAGAGAGGGAGAGCAGGAGGAGAGGGAGAGAGAAAGAGTGAGCTGTCCAGCACTATTAACCTCTGGCCCTCGTGTCCTTCCAGACATCACCACTGTAGTAATTAGGGACTCAATCCCTATCGCATGTATCACTTACCCTGCCATGTCAGTCAATAGAGCCGTGACAGATTCATTAAGCTGCTGCCCTGCAGCTCCCCCAGCCAAACGGCTCCATAAACTACTTTGAACAGGACCGCACAAATTGCAGAAGAACGGGATGGGTTGGGCTGGGGGGGGGTGTTGTGCAAGTAAAAAAAAAAAAAATCTTGAGTGACAATTAGCATTGATCAGTGGCCAGGAAAGGGTGTGATCCCTTGTCATTGAGTGTGTGTTTTCCAGTGACTGATCAATGCTAATTGTCAGTCTAGGGTTTTTTCATCATGGCTACAGGGCTGACAGGCCATTACAACAGTGGCATCGACATCTAGACTGTATACAAACACACATTTTTATATATATTTATTTATTTATAATATTTATTATATATATTTATTTTTATTTATTTATTTATTTATTTGTGTGTGTATTTGTTTAGCTTAAAGTATAGTTATTATTATTTTTATTATTGTTTTTGTTGTTCAACAACATTAATTATATCTTAGCTCCTTTATATAATGGCAAAAAGCCCCACATGTAGTTTATTGTCAACGCTGGAAGATTATTATATCTTTTAATAGTATTTCAAAACGTTAGCTGCACTTCATGCTGTGAGAACATTTAATTAGGGAATGGTTTAACAGAATCAGTCCAAAATTACATACTCTTTGAAACAAGTTCAGAATCCTTTTTCAATCTCCTCTCATTATCATTGTTATCTACTATGTTGACAGTAGCTAAATGTAAGTACACACATGTGATGACAACATCCAATAGTACATGTAATTAAAAGGACCAAATAAGAAAAAACATTTTTTTTTCCAAAATTGAAACTTTACAGAAGAAATGAAAATGTTTTCTTTGTTAAGCATATTTATATACTTTTGGAGCATTTCTTGAGGCTCAGTCAGAAGTGTGGTGGCCAACAACTATTTGGCCCATTTGTATTATGTAGCATTGCTCTCGTTAAAAAAAACACTTTTGTACTTTTTATTTTACATAAACTGTACTCATTATAGGGTTTCTTCTAAGTCTAACCCTATAATGAATGACCTTAAACTCACTTCAAACTTTATAAAAAAATCTCTGGTTTCCCTAAAACTCAAAAACTCATGCACACACACACACACACACACACACACACACACACATGCACACACACACACACAGAGGGTTACTATTGCCGCGATGTTGAATGTTGGCCTCATTAAATCCTTGGCTTTTGTTTACATCCTCGCTCTCTCTTTATCACACACACACACACACACACACACCCACGCACGCACACACACACACACACACACACTCACACACACAGCAGTGGTGTATTAATTTTACCAAACACTGACAAACATCCTGCTTTAATTATAGATGAGTTTTTCTTGATGCTGCCGCACTGATTACTCCTTCTTAATTAGTCAATTCTTTACCTCATACACAATGTGCAATTAAACACAACAAGTTATTACCTCTGTCAGCCAGACCATTAGCAATATGTGTGTGTGTGTGTGTGTGTGTGTGTGTGTGTGTGTGTGTGCGTGTGTGAGTGTGTGTGCCAGCAGGCACATATTTAGTTCCACTACAGACAAATATGGCACACCATGCAACTCCATTTAGCTTTGCACACAAAGTCAGAAAGAGCTGAAGTGTTGGGGTGTACTGTATTATGTAAATATTACAACTCCCTCATGACGAACTGTAAGAAAAGACGAAATAAAAGTAGTTTGTCATTATGCGGTAAATAGGACCAACAATTCATTTGATGGCGAATAAAACCAGGCATTAATTGCTGCTGCTCGTGGAGCAGCACGTAAACAGCTCCAAAATTAAAATTGAGCTCCGAATGGGTCCAAATAGCAGTTTGGCTCGAGCAGGTACGACACTGGCGCACCGTTTTGGAAACAGCGAGGCGCAGATTGTCCAGGAGGCCCCTGTCGATTGCTATTATAATTATTCACCACCTTTTAGTTGATTAACTTCTAATTGCTCCTCGGTTTTGTAACACTCCCACTCTGGTCATTATAGTTATTGCCTGCCATAATTACCGGTAATGTTCTTTTCAAGACACACTCGTGATAATTGCCTGTGGAGCAGTTGTTTTTGGAGGGTGTCGCTGCGCCTGGAATATAAGACACTACTAATGGAAATCAACTCTGTAACATTTCTCCACTGTAAGTAAGCATGCAGGTAAGCTTTTCCAATTTAACCATCACCTTAAAGGGGAAATCGACCAGTTAAAAATATTTCTTCACAATTCAGTCACTGTGATGTAAACAATGTCAGACCAAACCCACCAGTGAATCTACCGTGCCAGTATTACGCTGGTTTGCAAAGCCCTGCATGTGCCTCGACACAATCAATAGATAAATACATATATTTTAAGCAAAAAAAAACTAACATAAGCTTTAAAAAACAATAAACTCTGCAGACGCTTGGTTCCTATCACCACTGCTATGAACAGTGTCTTATTTGGTTGGATTCACTAGAATGCCGTATTTCACATCAAACCCAAATGAATTACATTATTTAATTATGCAGCTATTGTAGAAATCAGTGAACTTCCCCTTTAATTCTTGGCTCTTTCCACAGTATGTGCCATTTGTTATGTGCAGCAATTTTATCAGCTTGTTTCAACAAAGGAATCACAGAATTGCTTGTGGTTAAATGCTCAGTTCCCACTCGTTAATGTCACGATGGTGGTGGAGGACGTAGAGGGGATTTCTAAAAAGATTTCTAAAAAGAAACACAGAGAAAAATCATAAAACCAACACGGAAAACAAGGCAGAGGGTTAACCGACAAACACTATGAACATAGACTGTGATGTACATATTTGAAGACAAACATAATGTCAAGGAAAGCTGTGGGAATAGCTTTTGTTGGGAGGACATAGCTGTAACTGGGTGGGTTTAACCTTGGACGGATGAAAGAGTTAAAGTGGCAGCAAGTGCACAAAAGCAAAGTGTACATATTAAATGCTGATAGATTTGGTATTATACACGGGGCTGAAGAAAAATAAATATTTTTACTCAGTGGCCATTTTGCCTGGTAATTAAATAAAAAGGGTGATCTCTGACTTTTACACTGTACACTGTACATTAGGCCACAATTTTAGAAATGCTGTTGCTCTTAGTGCCAACAGAACTTACTCTGTTAGATTGCAGCAAATATGATTTGGTCAATTCATGCCGATTGCTAAATGTGCATTGTTTGTAACAGTTTTTTCTTCTCATAATGTGTTAAAAGCCTTGCTTGAACCTAAAGCCGGCTTAAATAGCATTTTTTTTCCAACTTAACTTGCTTCAGAGAATGCTAAGAGGCCCATTTTAAAGTTCATAATCACTTTCCCTCTACGTATATCCCTGGATAATGTTACTGACCAAAGCCCCCAAGCCCACCCCACCCCACCTAGTCACTTTCCAGACCATTAGAGATATTGCCAGGGCTGGGAACTCTGCATGTTAAATCACTTAATCAAAGGCAATGGGACGAAAATCTTGTTTTCTGTTTCTTTTTATTTGGTTCATTCCTGCAGATAAAGGCGGAGGAAGAAAAAAAAGCACATTACCACTTTGCCCCAACAGCACATGCATTATCTTCTAAGCAGCTGCAAAAAGCCTATCATCGGGGTAGATCCCTCTGGGTATGGGGCGACTGTTTTCACCGATCATCCATTCAAACGCCCTGCTCGTCCTGTGCCACTCCCCGCTGTCCCTGCACAGCCTCCATTGCCCGCTCTGTCACTTTGCCTCGGCGCAAATGAATAGACCCTTTTAAGCTCAAACACCTGTGTTGTAATTCTAAAGTGTCAAACAGGTGCATAATACTGCTAGCAGCTTGCCTTAATAAAGATGTTGCAGAGGTGAGCTTCTAACAGAGTGAACAGAGAGAGAGAGAGAGAGAGAGAGAGAGAGAGAGAGAGAATGCCCAAGAGACAGGACATTCACCATTACTGCCTTGTGGCTGCAAAGCTGTCTGAAACACTCTCTCCATATTAAAGTGTGCAGTCCTACCGTCACAGTGCAGTAAACTCAGTACATACTCACCACAACTGAACATCTGATCTACAGCAGAGAGAAAGAGAGAGACTGAGGAATATAAGCTATATGTCCATGGTCTTATGGTTTAAACATCAGAAACTGTGGAACTACACATTTATCCAATTAATTACACTATTTAATTTGTAAGGAATTAACGTATGGTCAGGTTTGAGTCTGCACTTCTCATTTTTTAATTTGTTTTGATGTCAAACTATGAGAAAACAGTATGCAAAAAAATGAAAAACCAGACTGTGTGCATTAAGTTTCCACCAAAATTATCATAAAATATCTCCTCTTCTACTTACAGACACAAATGTGGCATGGATTGTACATATCTTCACTGTCCAGAACTAGGCCTTTTATGAGAACAGAACTTGGCCTAATCTAGGCAAATATTTTCCGAACGGAATGACGATGTCATTAAACAACAATCAGATGAACAAAAGAAATAACTGTGTGGGCAGACGGCACAAGATGTTCTGAACATGGTCCACTTCTTTGCAAAGTGCTTCAAGCGAAGGCTTGACCAAGTAAAAAAAGGAAAAAGGCTCTATTAATTATTAAAAGTGACAGCGCATAGCATCTTTCCAGATATTTTAGGCACTAATGCATTCAGTGGATGCCCAATAATCTTTAACCTCTTTAAGACTTTTGGTGTAATTTCATGATTGGAAAGGCCCAGAGAAAGAAGATTTGCTATAAGGGAATGTGCTGTCTTTATAAGAGAGTGCCGAGCTGTATTATCTTCTTAAACTTCTGCTTTGTTTCTCTTTTTAATGTCCTCCACCGTCCCATGCAAACACCAGCCATACATCCGCTGAAAGCCTCAAATCTTCCACGAGAAGTGCTCAAAGTCGCTCGGATTTGAAAGAATTTGGCGCCGGGAGCAAGAGGCTCTTGGTGGCGAAAGCCTCTCTCCTTCATTTTTTAATAGAAGAAAAAAGCACAAACACCGCAAAAGTAAAAAAAATCCGCCAAAGCAAATCTTAAAAAGCCTCTCATTTAATACCACTGTGCGGATGTTTAAAAAGAAAAGTGAAATCAAATAAAACTTTAATCTTCTTACAGGCAAGCGCTGGAAACGGAGCAGCCTCCTAAATCTTCGTCAGAGAAAGTCTGTGTCATTATGTGTAATTCATAAGCGATAGCTCTAATGCTGTTATCCATCTCGTGCAAATAACTTGTTTATTTGTTTTTGCTCAACTTAAATTCTCTCGGAAATCCTAAGCCGAGCCTTTTGGAGTGTGCTCACTTTGGCTTTTAAAGTTTAAGAGATGTCATGACGCCAGACAGATAAAGAAGAGAAAAAAATTAATTTGATATATATTTTGGTAAGACGATTACCCACTGGGAGTAAAGTCGCAGGCATCTGCCGAGCTGTTTGGCTCATTAGGGGGAAGTTAGTGCACTTCTCTAATTGAAGGCTAAGTTCACAACATGGACTCTTTTTTTAATGTCACTCTTGGGCTTTGGGCGGGTGGTACGGCAGAAATGCTCCTTTGTTTTTAACATAGCAGATGGACACCTGATCAATCACACAGAATCAGTGATATTAGTCATTTGCATATTTTATCACTTAAAGAATCGGTTTTGGAGGGTTTGCCTGGCTAGTCGAGGAGCAGCATTAATCTCAGCTGTATATAAACTGTTATGAAGGAAATGCAGCACTTTAAGAACTGACAGTGATGGATCTCGCATCCAACTGATTATTTATGTATGACAGCAAATAAAAATGTAAAACGTTGGTTATTATGTCAATAAAACTAACTTTTAGGAAATCATCAATCCCCGATACCGATTCCACTATCTCAACACTGACCTGAGACCAGTGCTACTTATTTCCTCTTCTATCTAGAATCCCCTGGACTTCTTAAGTGTAAATAAATATAGTCTCATGCAAAAGTTTGACCACCCCTTGTCAAATGATGTTTTGTTCATTTTCCACTAGAAAATCAGTTTGCATTACAGGGAACGAAAATATGGCATTTTTGTTTCATTTTCAAATTTTGGGGCACAATTTCTTTGAACACATTGGAAAAATATTTGAGACAAAAATGTGCCACAAGTTTCACACTGGCCATATTTTCTGTCAATGTTCTGTACTGACCCATAGAACTCGAGCAAATGGCGAATTGTCATAATGTGGCCAAACAAATCCACATATGGAAGTTCCCCTGGTCTGTGTTGATGCTCAAAGGTGTCAGATGTCATGCTGAGCTTTGTTTGGTGTTCCTGTGTCATGTAGAACCAAAGTTATTGTAATTTTAAAAACAAGGAATAATAATGACCACTACTGGTGTTTTACAAATTGTTTCATGCAAATGCCCATAAAGAACAAAAAGGCCCAAATATCTTTTATTTAAGGTCTTAGAAACAAATAAAAAAATACAAGATCGTTGAAATTGGGGGAACTTTTAGGATAGTCTATGTGGAAAACCTGCGGAGGGAGGGGGATCCGGAGAGGGGCCAAGTGAAAAAGCAGCAAACGACGTGTAGGAGAGGAAATCACGGTTTTAGACTGTTTACACCGTTTTATTTGTCAATATCAGATTTTACTAATACGCTCAGAGTTCTAGGGGTTACAATGTGGATGAGTGTGTTCTCCACATAGGGTGCGTACTTGCTTTCGTGCCGGGATGCCCAATACATTTGCATACTACTGTATCATGTAAGAAATAAATGAAGTGAATGACAAAGTAGTCTACTGAATCATTTTCTAGTAATTTTATGAAGACTGTGACTCAACTGTGGATCAATCACACCTGGCTGCTTCACCATATACTCAGTAAGATCAGGATCAGTGTTCTATTGGCCTTATAGTGCGCCACTTTTTAGTAATTAAAAATTGATTTTTCAGTGATTCACTCCACTGACAAAGTGCACTGTAATATGGTGAGGATTCTGCAGATACTGCATCGTGGTTAATTAATTATGAGAGTATAAGGCTTAGTAATGATAACAACATGAAATCAAATAAGCTGAAGGCACTAAGAATGTTAGTAAATAGGAATGGAGGAGAATAAATGAGCACTTTTGTGCTCACTACTTTAACGCAAGACTTGGATTGCTTATGAATATTGAAACAAACCATCCAAACTGTCCACATCCATTGAGAGCCTGAAAACCTTTCAGTGCGCTGTGGCCGACTCCCAAAACCAGGGCCTGCTGAATGGGCCACCGTACAATTAACAGCAGGGCCCCATCTGTGCCGACCTGCGGCTCAATTTGATTGTAGCTTGCTCTCCATTGTGCCTTTTTATTTCTGAGAGGTCCCCCTCCTCTTTCTTTTGAATGCGGAAAAGCAGCATTTGTGGCTGTGTGAGTGCGTGTGTGCGTGGTGCGTGTGTGTGTGTGTGTGTATGTGTGTGTGTGTGTGTGTGTTTGTGTGTGTGTTGATGGCAGGCTGGAGTACTAGTATGGCTCTTTGATTTTAGCTGGAACTCTGAGAGAGCAGCTAAAGCAGAGATGGCGGCAGCAGCATGGCAATGGAGGGAGAATAAGAGGCCATGTATGAAATGAGTGTGGGCTCTCTGCTACAGAGTGTGTTAACATGACAATGGCTTTCATCTCGCCCCAGACTTCAGGACACACACACACACACAGACTATGCAGTATTCACCTATGACCACAGACGGTGAATGAGTGGAGCACACTTGTCTGCTTGAATCTGAAGACAAAATAATAATAAAATGTTAAGGTTGTGAGAGGCATAGAGTATGTGCATAAACATTCAGTATTGCTCAAATCCATCCATCATTTCCTGAGCATGCAGATGGGCAAGCGAAAACTTTAATTTAGTGAAAAATTGTGGAAAAATGGATAAGGAAACACTCATTCATCCATCCATCCATACTTGATTACTGAGCATGGAAATTCCAAGCACTGACATTTTCCTGGAGAAGTTCCTGTTTGTAAACAGATGTATGAAACAACAGAGACAAAATAAGTATAAAAAAATCATTCATGTAGAATATCATATAATTTTTCTCATTATTTAGTTATTCAGCATACAACTGGGCAACAAACAGACCAAGAAGCTTTATTACAAAAAAATAAGTGGAAAAGTATATGCAGATGCCACATAATGTATTCAAAATGTATGCATCTGCATACACTTGTTTTCCACATATTTTTGTAACGAAGCTTCTTGGAATGTTTGTTGCTCAACTGTAATAGGTATTTTTTAACATGACCTATTTTTCCAAACTTTATCATTTAGTTATTCACCAAACAGCTGGGCAACAAAGGTTCCAAGAAGCTTTGTTACAAAACACTAAGTGGGAAACAAGTACATGCAGATGCAATATAATGTATTCAAAATGTATGCAGCTGTTCCTGGTGAAGACCATCTGTTTCAAGTGGTCCCACAAAATGTGAAAATTGAAAGTTGAGCGAGACAAGGCCCTGAGCTTACAAGGCAGATGACGTTTTTGATTGTGCTGTCTGCTTTGTGTCTGGCCCCGACCAGGTCCATGAATTTGCACTTCCTCTTTTTTACCATATGCAAAGTTGGAGTGCCAAAGCTCATCCCCAAGCAAGCAGCCTCTCAAAAATGGAGGAAACATTTCTTTCCCCATTGACAAGCCAGGGATAGCTTACAAAAAGGCACGGGAAAACATGTCCCTGTGCATTTGAATCTGATTCATTGGACAGCTTCTTCAAATTAATTCCCTGAGTCGGCCAGATTGCTTTACAGCTATGTCATATTCCCTTGAATGGCAAAGCCCATTGATGCAAATGGAGGGTGACAGCCACCCCGAAAACCCATTGCTTGATGTGGCGGGCCAAAATGATGGGGGTCATAGCAAGTGTTATTACACCGGGCCAACACAATATCAGGGAAAAGCGCCCCACTGTGTTTTTATCCATAATTTAGATTGCAGGCTTATGGTAGATGCTCTTTTGCTGAATGCCGGTAAAGAGATCATCCGCCATGCATGGAGATTTCTATAATTATATGTTGGTGGGATGCAGGAAACACAGCAGTAGGACAAAAGGCTAAACTATATGTCGCCCTGATCCAAAGGCCATGGCGGTCTGAGCAAAAACATCAGTTCTCAAAGCTACGAAGCAGTTTAAAATCAAGCTGCATAAGTCAGCCCAACCTGGATTAACTAAAAGGGACTAATCATGATTTTTTACTGCTGATTTTGATTAAATATCTTTAGAGCCAAACTGGCTGATGTCATTTTTGGGGCCGATTTTGCAACATACAACAAAGACTGCAAAACTGTTTATGCCATTTACTTGAATCTTGCCCTTTGCAGACTAAATTAACTTTTACTGATATGAAACACACAGGCTGATGACTGGGCAGGCCTATATAAGTACACTTGGTTGGTTCACAATATGTATGGCATAAAACCAAATATCGGGATCAGAGTCAGAAACCTTTATTGATTCTGGAGGAAATTGCTTATGTAATGACTGCACAGACACAGAGACACAACGACACAAGGAGCAATAAAAAATATAGACAAAAAACTTAATATGAAATGTACTATGCTACATACACATATGCTGGGGTATAAATACGACACCTTAAGTAACTTACAGTTAAGTGAATTACCAGAAACACAAATGGCGTTTAGGAGTATGTTATTGCACATGATCGAGATCAGTAGTACATAAGTGATATTAACATAAGTAGTGATATTCACATGGTAAGACTAAAAACAATAGTAATAAACAATTTTATTTAAGGGTGCCTTTCAAGGCACTCAAGGATACCTTACATTTCACATAATGAAATTATTTATAAACAAAACGGAACAAATATGGACAAGACTACACACGTCAAAAGGTTAGTCCTTTGGAGTGAGGACATAAAAGACAATTTTGGTTCCCTGAACAACACTTCAGTGGGGGTTCTTTAAAAGACGACTGTTGTGCATAAAGTGTGTGAAGAACCTTTTGAAAACTTCTAGAACCTTCCTGTAAAGACTCTATACCAATATATGTGCTGAGAAGCATTTAGGAACTTCAGTACTTTTGTGTGTATCAACAATGGACAGTTATTAGCTAAATGTGCTACAAGCAGCCACATATAGAACTTTGGCTGCTCACAAAAAGTCTAACACCTGAACTGAATCTTTAAGTTACCTCATATGAGGGCATTGCCACTATTTACGTTGATTTAAAAGATATAAAATACTTTCTAAAACTCTCTCTAAGTCTGAGGGTGAAAGAAGGGGTTGCTTTACCTACACTTTTGGAGTTTTGTAGTTGAAAACAACTGTCTTATACAGTAAAATAAAATCAAGTTTCAATAATAAGTAACTTTACATGCAGAGGAAAGGTTTGCATGCAAAGGTTTTCACATCCTCTCGTTTCCAGTTCCAGTGAATCCATCAAAATTCAATTTTGGTGTCTTTGAAACCCTTTTACTCTTATGAAATAGTCTCTTTTTCCGTGATCACTGATACGTTCTCCTAATCTGTTGCTTTTTTCATGAATGTCTAAAACAAATGTAATTAATACATGAGCGCCGGAAGCATTTTTAATGATGTTGGAGAGGGGTTTGAAAGCGAAATGGTTTTGAAAGCGAATGATTTAAAAAACTTCTATAATGGTTCCGGCGCCCATGACATCCACTATATGGACAAAAGTATTGGGACGCATGACCATTACACCAACAGGGACTTTAATGGCATTGCATTCAGAGACAATCTGAAGTTGGTCTCTCCCATGCAGTTACAACCGTGTGCAGAGCTCTACCGTTGGTTCTCTCCGGCCGTTGTCCAGGAGAGAAAAAGTGTGTGGGGGGGGGACGAAACGAACGATTTTGAAAAGTGGGGTCAAAGCTACTTTATTAATAAGAAAATGAAAGTTAAAACCTACTTTAAAATAGCGCTGTAGGTTTCACTGGTTCAATCCAGCTTACAGTTCAAAAGTGTTTGTCCCACTTTCAGTACTCTTTAGCTATAAAGTATGCCCCGTGCTGCACATCACTATTATCAGAACACAGTTATATTAAAGCAAAAGGAAATGAGCAAGGCCAACCCTGATCCTCCCCACACAGCTGTTTAAACACCAGCTTACGTCTGTGTACAGCTGGCGGTGTCTATAATAAGATACACTGTTACACATGTTGTGTCTGAGGAGAGAAAAAACTCATTTCTCTGCAAATGAAAGGAAACAATTAAGAGGAAGATAGTAAAGGGCTCTCAATCGTTTTCTCTCCCCTTTCAGACCAATGCCTTTCAGTCATTTAGAAAGTAAGACACGGAATCCGCAGATGGAGAAAACCAAATATCCTTCTTCTGCTTCCTTTACAAGCCAATGCCTTAAAAATGGCTTCCAGAACCAATAACTACAGGGGGACTCTGACGCCTGAGCAAGTCTGTCACTTCCACACAGAGAGACGATGACACCAGCGTGCACAAGCAATGAAACAAAACGACTTCTCTCATTGTCAGTATCCTGTCTTTGACACCCAGCATCTGTCTCTGCTACAGTGCGTCATCCATCTACACTTTTCCTTCCAGGAGTAGAATTAATATACTTCTAAAACACATCCACTCATTCAGGGTGCCAGGATTTACAGCATGGTTTAACTACACTGCCTCAACTTCTCAGATGCCTTTGTCTCCATCCCAAACAACTCACAAAACTCAAAACTTGACTGAAAAAGTTGGAAGTGCTTGAAACCAGAGCTGGTGTTTAGAGGTTGTGGCTTCTCTGGTGACTTAACTCAGACTAAATCCAATGAAACTACTTAATATACTACAAATCCAGAAACAATAAAGAGTTATTATTCCAATTAGTAAAAATTATTCAGAAGGAAATGTAAAAATTGTATACTGTGCCATAAGTGTAATTTTAGAGTAGATTGTAAAAAATGTTTTACAATAACCTGCTGCTTTCTTATATTATGATGTTTTGTATTTGGATATTATGTTATTGTATTTCGATATCAGTTCTGATAACAGTTTTTAACAGTGTACTGTGTAATGAAATGTCAAGTCCATTCTTTAACTCTTTCAGTTCTCTTTGGATGCTTTACATTTATTTATTATTACAAAATGTATTAGTAGCATAAACCCTTAAAAACAAAGCTTCCTAAATGGTTCTTATTGAGAATGACACTGTTCTGAGAACTTAAAGTGCAGAGTCTTTACATTATGTGAAGGTTATTTAGACCTTCTATTGAAATACCATCTATTGAAAGGTTCTTTAGGGAACAAAACTTGCTGTCCTATGGCATCATTCCAAAGGGCTGTTATTGGCACCTTTATCATGTTTTACTACAGTAGGAAAAATTGAGGGAGCGGATTTTTTTTTGTCAAATGCAGGTGCTTTTGTCTCAGCCTGAATGTCTGTTGAAAAATGTATTTATCAAAATTTTGATGAAAAATCTTATTATCATAAAAGTATTTAAAAGTATAGCCTAGCACATGTGTTCATCCACTGTAGCTATTTTCTACTAATGCTTTCTACTATAACTTGAATTTGCATTTTTTTTTATTTAAAGGTGTAATACAAAAGTCTACCGGGGGTGCTTTAGTCACAGAGAACTCTCTCTTTTACACTGTCAGTATTAACAGCTGGCAGTTTCACAGTGCACTGTTGGAAAATTAATTTGTATCCATCTTTTTTCCCCCTGTGTGAGGGGAGAAG